>JARQOD010002946.1:0-70800 GCA_033576555.1 Oophaga sylvatica
CGATCTTCGTGGCGATACACCCATGACACCTGCTTGTAGCTAGGTCTAACTTGGTCTCTGTTCTGTACCTGGCTGACTTGGTGGTGGACCTTCTATCTGGCAAAACAGGGTCTTTTATGGCTGATCAGGCCGACTCTGTTCTCCTGATCCTGCTACGTGTCAACGCTGTGGTACTCCTGGGACTTGTAGTCCTCCAGGAACTCCGGTGTTCTCCTAATAGGTCGTGTAGATCCTTATAGGCTCGGGACCCGGTGTCCGGTATTTCTTGCTGGGAGGAGCTATTAATGCTCTCTGATCCCTCCACTTCCACGTGCCTTCGGCCTACCTGGGTCCTATTCAGATCACACACGCCGGCAGTTGGTGTGCTGCCTCTTCGCCGCTCTCTAAGCGTCGGCACGCTTCCTCATGAGCTACACTTCAGATTCAGCTCTGACTAGGCTAAAGTGATTCCCTTTTCACTCGTACTAGCCTCCACTTAAGTTCAAATTGAACTGACTGAACAGCTCTGCACTTCTCCCCTCTCCTCTGGTGTCTTGAGGAGATCTCTATCTGAGGTCTAATCTGTTCTGTTCTCCTCTGTTCTGAGGCAAACTGAAACTAAACTGGGTTTTTATATGCCTAACACACAGCTCCCTCTAATGGTCTTTTAGGTAAGCTGAGATGTGTGTGTGTATAGTGACCTCTAGTGGGATCTTCCTTTAGTGCATCCTTCTGGAAGATATGGATCCAGTCGCAGCTGGGCTCCACATTCCCCCTTAGTAGAACTCAGCACTCCGGGGCTGAAATACAAAACCAGGTAACAGAACAATAACATATCAGAAACAATTCTTCCTTTACGGAGGTAAGGCACTCTTGAACTGTTGCATAAACGGTAACTGAACAATTATGTACAATGAGGGATTGAGGAATTTGAGCAACCATAAAAGTCCAAGTCTCTTTTGGAAAGGATGCTCAAATAGGGGTGGAGAAAACAAGTAGAAATAATGTCCATTCCTCTTGTTCCAAGATGATAAGGGAAAAAACAGGTTAATAAATAATGGTATATACAGCGTATTATAAGCAAACATATGTACATTTATATATAATGACTTTAAACAATTATTTTCATTTGCCAAAGGTTAAACTAATCTCTGAACCTAGCAGGGATGTGTCCTTTTGTGCTACGTTCTGATCTGCGTGGTGCAATGACCTGTGGGGTAGCAGTTTCCCTATTTGTTCTATGTGAGAGTGCATTATAGAATTGTCTCAACCTCCCTACTGGACTGGCAAGCACACTGTAAACTTAGTGAACCGGTGCAACTTCTGCAGGGGATCCTTCTTCCTGAGGTTCAGTTTCTTGGGATTCTGCTTCTTGTGGTGCTGCTTCTCGTGGTTCCACTGGTTGAGGTTCCTCCGGAACAGGTCCTTCTGGAACTGACTCTACTGGCACAATTGGTGCAATTGGATTTAGAGATTCTTCTTGCGGTTGATAAAATTGAAGCACGGGAATGATTACAGCTTCTCCAATTCTGGGCCAATCTGCAGGGAAATCTCCCAAGTCTGTATGTATAACTGCTTCATCATTCTCTTCCTGATTGACAACAGGTTCTTCCTCACGAAGCTTTAATGGGTCCGGACACAACTTTAGATGGTCTCTAGACACAGTTGCAGTCGTCTTCCCTCCATCCTTGCTTATTATGCACGTTTTCTTGTTATCGAACCTTGAACTTTGTATGATGTAGGGCTCTCTTTCCCACTGATCGTCGAGTTTGTGTAACTTTCTCTTCTTTTCAGTACGATTTCACCAGGTGCGAAAGGTTCAGCTGGCGCACTTTTATTGTAACGATCTGCTTGTTTATCCCTTCCTCGATTGAGACTTTCCTCAACACAGGCCTGTACTTTTCTGTACTGTTCCTGTCTGTTTGTGTTCCAGTCTCCAGTAGTTACATCCGCTTCCGGTTCTACAACTCCAAGCTCTAGATCCATGGGCAGCTTTCCTGGTCTTGCCCGCATGATATAGGCTGGGGTGCAATTGGTGGAACTCACCGGTATATGGTTGTACATGTCTACCAGGTCAGGTAACAAATCTGGCCACCGATTTCTTTCCTCCAGCGGTACAGTTTTCAGCAAGTCAATGACGATGTGATTCATCTTTTCACAAAGTCCATTGGTTTGGGGGTGGTACGGTGTAGTTCTTATCTTCTTACACCCATACAAGTGACAGAACTCTTTGAATAATTCGGCCTCAAAGGCTGGGCCTTGATCAGTTAGCACCTGCTCAGGATAACCGTGTGGTCTGCAGAAATTTGCTTGGAAGGTCTTTGCTGCTGTCTCTGCTGTCAGATCTTTAACAGGAGCGACCACCAGGAATCTGGAGTAGTGATCCACCATAGTCAGGGCATAGGAATATCCTGACCGGCTGGGTGACAACTTCACATGGTCCAGGGCCACGATTTCCAAAGGGCGAGTCATCTGGATGGGCTGCAGGGGTGCCTTCTGACTGCTGTAGTCTTTCCGTCTGAGGCCACAGGGTCCACAGTTCCGGCACCACTTCTCGGTGGAGCTACGCATCCCTACCCAGTAGAACCGACACTTCAACAGGGTCTCCAGCTTTTCCAGCCAAAGTGTCCCGCTTGATCGTGGTAGGCTTCTAACACCATCTGGATGTCTGCTTTGGGAACTACTAT
Organism: Oophaga sylvatica; assembly: GCA_033576555.1. Lineage (NCBI taxonomy): Eukaryota > Metazoa > Chordata > Amphibia > Anura > Dendrobatidae > Oophaga > Oophaga sylvatica. The sequence continues at coordinate 2,667 of JARQOD010002946.1, forward strand.
CTGCCAGACCATTTCATGGGTCCTTGGATTGACGTATCTCCTGCACAGTTTCTCACGGTAGATGAACAACCGGCTTCTCTCATTCCACAGCTGCCTTGCTGGTGGAGGTGCGTCTTTCTCCAAGGAGGAACCTTCCTGGGTTATCAGCTCCTTGATACGGCTGACCTCTGGATCGCTGTCCTGAGTCTCTTTCCAGCTGTGGTGAGGTAAAGGATTCAACGTCTTACCACACGATCTCCTGCTGACTTGTTGCTCGTAGATCACCCCATTCCGGTGAAAGGCAGGTAGTTCAATCTCTTCCAGATCATCCACTTCCTCTTCAGTGTCTGATTCATGAGGCATCCTGGACAGGGCATCAGCATTGGCATTCTTGCGGCCCGCCCGGTACTTAATTGTGAATTGATAATTTGACAGTCGAGCCATCCATCGTTGTTCCATGGCTCCCAGTTTAGCTGTCTCAAGATGCGTCAAGGGGTTGTTGTCAGTGTAGGCAGTGAACTTGCTGGAGGCCAAGTAGTGTTTAAACCTCTCCGTGATGGCCCAGACCAGTGCCAGGAACTCCAACTTGAAGCTGCTATAGTTCTCTGGGTTCCTCTCGGTCGGGCGGAGCTTCCTGCTAGCATAGGCGATGACTTTCTCCAGGCCATTTTGCTTCTGACTGAGGACTGCTCCCAATCCTTCGTTGCTGGCATCAGTATACAGCAGGAACGGCTGGCTGTAGTCAGGGTAGGCTAGGATCTCATCACCTGTCAGGATCTCCTTCATTTCCTTGAATGCTTCTGCCTGTTCTTTACCCCAATGGAATTGAGAATTTCTGCCTTTGAGGGACTGTCCCACCAGGAGGTCTTGCAGAGGAGCTGCTTTCTTAGTGTAATTTTTTACAAACCTCCGGTAATATCCTGTCAGTCCTAGGAATTGTCGCACCTCCTTGAAATTTTTCGGCTCCGGCCATTTCTGGATGGCGGTGACCTTCTCAGGATCTGGCGCTACTCCTTCAGAGCTGACGATATGTCCCAGATGCTGTACTTTTTGTTTGAGCAGATGACACTTAGAAGGCTTCAGTTTCATCCCATACTTGGACAGGGACTCAAATACCTCCGCCAGGTGCTTCAAATGGTCTTCATACGTTTTGGAGTACACGATGACGTCGTCCAGGTACAGCAACACAGTTTCGAAGTTGAGATGTCCCAGGCAACTCTCCATCACTCTCTGGAACGTGCCAGGGGCACTGCTGAGTCCAAACGGCATTCTGTCAAACTCACAGAGCCCCATCGGGGTGGTGAAAGCCGTCTTCTCCCGATCCTCCTCAGCCACAGCTACTTGCCAGTACCCACTAGTGAGGTCAAGGGTGGAGAAATAGTTAGCAGTTTTTTAGTGCAGCCAAGGATTCCTCAATGCGTGGTAATGGGTATGCATCTTTATGTGTAATGCGATTTATTTGTCTGTAATCCACACACATTCGCATGCTTGCATCCTTTTTCCTGACTAAAACTAGAGGTGCTGCCCAGGGACTGCAACTATCCCTTATCACCCCTGCTTCCTTCATATCACGCAACATTTCCTTGGCTTTCTGGTAATGTGCTGGTGGTATAGGCCTGTACCGTTCTTTGATGGGAGGATGATTGCCTGTGGGGATGTGATGTTGAACCCTTTTAATTGTCCCAAAGTCGAGCGGGTGTTTGCTGAATACCTGAGTATACTCCTGAACTACCTGGTATACTCCTTGTTTCTGGTGAGCTGGAGTGGTGTCGGTCCCAACATGGAGCTGCTGACACCAATCCTCCACCTGGGTGATCGGACCGTTATCCTCCACTGGCTGTGGGGAGGTTAAGGGCTCCGCTGGGTGAATGGAGTTATTATCCACAGCATGTAACTTAGCAACAGTGGCGTAACGTGGTAATTTGACTTCATCTTCTCCCCAGTTGAGAAGACGCACTGGCACTCTCCCATTATGTACCTCCACTACCCCTCTGGCAGTCAAGAGTGTAGGTCTGTGTTCTGAACAATGGGGCTCTACTACTGCTTGGTAGTTCTGTCCTCTCAGACCTATCGCTGCTCTACACCAAATAAGCATTTCACTCATAGGGGGTATCACAATGGGGTTCGGGTCTGTCACTGTCATGTGTGCATCGCCACGAAGATCGTCGCGGTTGCACAGTCTGACTTCTCACAGCTGAGTTGCTGTTTCTTTGTGTTTGGCAGTTAGGGAGTTAATTCTGTCTGTGCTCAGTTCTGGGACTGGGTGCAGTTTTCTCCCGGCTGCAATTAATTATTTGTTGATTGGTTTCCTTTAAATCTCTGGTTGTCTGTGTTGGGAGTTGCCAGTGAAATTCTTCATGCAGACCACAGATAGGATTGTATCTGTATAGACTTAAGTTAAAGAGCTCCTTAGTTGTTTTTAAGCTCACCTTGCTTAGAGTTTAATATCCCAGATCATTTATGTTCCTTCTGTGTTTGAGTGTGTATGCAAGTCTGTGTTTTCTCCAGTCTGTCTTATATGTCTAATCTGTGTATTTAGCAGAGATCAGGCCATATCCCTCTGGTGTTAATCAGAATCCTTCTTAGGACTGATTACAGGGTTCAGGGACTGATAGGAGACAGGGTTAGGCTGGAGACTTGGACCTCTGAACCATTATCAGTACCTCCAAGGTGAGGGATTAGTTAGGACCCCAGTTTAGGGTCAGGTTAGACCCCTGGTCCTCCTCTTTCCTGTGACAGTGTATCAAGTCCTCAAGATTAACCCTGAGTTCAACGGATATCGTGTCAGGTAAATCTATTCTATATTTACATGCTGATGTTGCTAATCTATATGTTGTATAGAGTGTGGTTCTTTTAAGAATAGTTTACTGACATCGTACACATATCATAAGACCGCGTGACATTTTCACTGGCCTATAAAATTATTCCCAGTTGCCATGGATCCAGTAGCCCAGCTGGCTCTGCAGTTGCAGGGATTATCCATGGAGCTGACGGACATTAAGTCCAAAGTTTTGTCTCCCTCGGAGCAAACCAGATTTGAACCTAAAGTAGCTCTCCCGGACAGGTTCACTGGTGGGCGAGACAAATTTTTTACCTTCAGGGAAGCATGTAAATTGTATTTTCGGCTTCGGCCTCGATCATCAGGGAGTGAAGAGCAGAGAGTGGGAATTGTTATCTCGCTCCTACAAGGGGACCCTCAATCCTGGGCCTTCTCCCTTCCTCCGGGATCACCGGCTCTACAGTCAGTAGATCGATTTTTTACTGCCCTGGGTTTGGTATATGATGACCCAGATCGGGTCTCTCTTGCTGAGACAAAATTACGTAAGATACAGCAGGGAGATCGTCCGGTGGAGGAATTTGCTTCTGAGTTCCGTAGATGGGCCACAGATACTCAGTGGAATGACCCAGCTCTTAGGAGCCAGTTTTGTCATGGGCTTTCTGACAAATTAAAGGACGTTTTGGCTCAGTATGATTCTCCTCCATCACTGGAGGCTGCTATGGCCCTAGCTATCCGTACTGATAGACGGCTCCGGGAGAGGTGCGAGGTAACTCCGCCCCCTGTTGTTACTCCACCTACTACTAAAGTCCCTTATGTTGAGGTTCCCCTTGTCTGTTCGGAGGAGCCTATGCAGTTGGGAGGGACATCATTTCGTAGGAGGGGATTGGCTGTACGCCGCAGGACTAGAAGGTGTTTCTTCTGCGGGAAAGAGGGACATTTTGTTGGGGGATGTCCATCCCGTGCCTTGTTGAGCAAAAAGTCGCCGGAAAACTGTTAATCCCAGGTTGTGTGGTGGACGACAACCTGGGAGTATGTATTTCGTCCGCTAGTTCTTCTCAGTTCCTTGTACCAGTGGAGGTGGTGGTTGGTACGAGAGTGGAGAGATTTTCTGTTCTTCTTGATAGTGGGTCCGGGGCTAATCTGGTTGACGCTCAGTTTGCTCAGGCTCAAGGTATGCATCTGAGTGTATTGGTCAAACCGATCCCTATATTCTCCATTGACGCCAGGCCTCTCGGCAAAGGTAGCTTTGTTCATGAGGTTCATAACATTGACCTTCGGGTAGGGGCAATACATAGGGAACTATTATCTTGTTATGTGTTGGAGGGTCTACCTACTCCTATTGTGTTGGGACTTCCTTGGTTGGTTAAACATAACCCTGTGATTAATTGGCAGTCCAGAGATATAAGCCAATGGGGGAGTTTTGCAAAAGTAACTGCATGAACACAGTCATCAGTGCGGTCGTGCCTAGTACTTTGCCTCCTTTTTTGGAGGACTTTGGGGATGTGTTCTCTGAGGAGGGGTGTCAGGAGTTGCCTCCTCATCGCGTATATGACTGCTCTATTAATTTACTTCCTGATGCTAAGTTACCTAAAGCTAGGTTATATAACCTTTCTGGTCCTGAGAGGCAGGCTATGAAAGATTATATTTCGGAAAGTCTGGCCAAAGGGCATATTAGACCTTCATCTTCCCCAGTGGCCGCGGGGTTCTTCTTTGTGAAGAAAAAAGATGGAGGCCTACGCCCTTGCTTGGATTTCCGCGAACTTAATCGGATTACTGTTCGAGATCCGTATCCACTCCCTCTGATTCCTGATCTCTTCAATCAAATTGTTGGCGCCAAATGGTTCTCTAAATTGGATCTCAGGGGGGCGTATAATCTGATTAGGATAAAAGAGGGGGATGAGTGGAAAACGGCGTTTAACACGCCGGAGGGACATTATGAGAACCTTGTCATGCCTTTTGGTCTGACTACTGCACCAGCAGTATTCCAACATTTTGTTAATGACATTTTTCGTCATCTGGTGGGGCTGTTTGTGGTCGTATATTTGGATGACATTTTAATTTACTCACCAGATCTTGTGTCTCACCAGGAGCATGTGAGACAGGTGTTGCAGATCTTGCGAGACAATAAACTATACGCCAAACTGGAAAAGTGTGTATTCGCCGTACAGGAACTTCAGTTTTTGGGTTTCTTGGTGTCAGCCTCCGGTTTCCGTATGGACCCTGAAAAGGTGAGAGCAGTGCTTGAATGGGATCAGCCAGAGGATCTTAAGGCTCTGCAGCGTTTTCTGGGGTTTGCTAACTACTACCGGAAATTTATTTGTAATTTCTCATCTGTTGTCAAACCTCTCACTGACATGACAAGAAAAGGGACGGATTTTTCTAAATGGTCGGACAAAGCTTGCCAAGCTTTTTCCTCTTTGAAAAAATGTTTTGCTTCGGCACCCGTTCTCATCCAACCAGATGCATCACAGCCGTTCGTTGTGGAGGTGGACGCGTCTGACGTAGGGGTGGGTGCAATATTGTCCCAGGGTCCGTCCCCTGGTAAATGGCATCCGTGCGCTTTCTTTTCTAAAAAATTGTCGTCCGCCGAAAGGAATTATGATATCGGCAATAGGGAACTTTTGGCCATTAAGTTGGCTTTTGAAGAATGGCGTCACTTTTTGGAGGGGCAGTCCACCCGGTCACCGTCATTACTGATCACAAGAACCTGCTGTATTTGGAATCTGCTAAGCGTCTGAATTCCAGACAAGCTCGATGGTCGTTGTTTTTTACCAGGTTTAATTTTGTTGTCACTTATCGCCCTGGATCTAAGAATGTTAAGGCGGATGCCTTGTCTCGCAGTTTCCCAGGGGCCGGGAAAATGGATGACCCGATTCCTATCCTTCAGGAGGGGGTGGTAGTGTCGGCTGTATGTTCTGAGCTTGAGGAGGAGGTGTTAGAGGCTCAGGGGGACGCCCCTGCAGGACCTCCAGGGAGACTGTTTGTCCCAAATCAGTTGAGACAAAAGGTTATTGAGGCACATCATAATTCTGCTTTAGCAGGACATCCAGGGAGTAAGGCTACTTTAGATCTCCTTTCTCGCCGGTTTTGGTGGCCTAACGTTAATAAAGATGTTTTAACTTTTGTCGCGTCCTGTGGGGTTTGTGCTCGCTCTAAGACCCCTCATACCCGTCCGTCTGGGACCCTCTTACCCTTGAAACTTCCGGAGCGTCCATGGACTCATTTGTCTATGGACTTCATCACGGACCTTCCTCAGTCGTCAGGGAAGACTGTCATACTGGTGGTTGTTGACAGGTTCAGTAAGATGGCACATTTCATTGCTCTTCCTGCCCTCCCTAATGCTAAAACTCTGGCGCAGGTGTTCATTGGGGAGATTGTGAGACTTCATGGGTTGCCTTCTGATGTGGTGTCAGATAGGGGGTCTCAGTTTGTGTCCAAGTTTTGGAGGGCATTTTGTTTACGTCGGGGGATGCAATTGTCATTTTCCTCGGCTTTTCATCCGCAGACCAATGGTCAGACAGAGCGTCTGAATCAAAGCCTAGAGACTTATCTTCGGTGTTTTGTCTCAGAGAACCAGGAGGACTGGTCTTCTTTCTTGCCTCTGGCAGAGTTCGCTCTTAACAACAGGCGGAGCGAGTCCACTGGTAAGTCCCCGTTTTTTGGGGCATATGGTTTTCATCCCCAGTTTTGTACATTCAATGGGGGGGCCCTTCTGGGGTTCCTGAGGAGGAGCGTTTCTCGTCGTCACTTGCTTCAGTGTGGAGAGGTGTATTGAATAATCTGAGTGCTATGGGGAACCGTTATAAACGTATGGCTGATAGGAGGAGAGTTTCTGGTCCAGATCTTAATGTGAACGATCTGGTATGGTTGTCTACCAGGAATATAAAACTTAAAGTTCCCTCCTGGAAGCTGGGCCCCAGATTCATCGGGCCGTACAGGATCAGTTCCATAATTAATCCTGTGGCATTTCGTCTGGACCTCCCTCCTACGTTTAAAATCCACAATGTGTTCCACAAGTCATTACTTAAGAGGTACGTGGCACCAGTCATACCATCACCTCTACCTCCTCCTCCAGTGGTGGTCAATGGTAACTTGGAGTTTCAAGTGTCAAAGATCATTGACTCACGTCTGAATCGCCGGTCCCTTCAGTACTTGGTGCATTGGAAGGGGTATGGTCCAGAGGAGAGGACGTGGGTTCCTGCGTCTGACATTAACGCAGATCGTTTGGTGCGGACCTTCCACAGAACTCACCCGGGCAAACCTGGCCCTGAGGGTCCGGAGGCCCCTCGTAGAAGGGGGGGTACTGTCATGTGTGCATCGCCACGAAGATCGTCGCGGTTGCACAGTCTGACTTCTCACAGCTGAGTTGCTGTTTCTTTGTGTTTGGCAGTTAGGGAGTTAATTCTGTCTGTGCTCAGTTCTGGGACTGGGTGCAGTTTTCTCCCGGCTGCAATTAATTATTTGTTGATTGGTTTCCTTTAAATCTCTGGTTGTCTGTGTTGGGAGTTGCCAGTGAAATTCTTCATGCAGACCACAGATAGGATTGTATCTGTATAGACTTAAGTTAAAGAGCTCCTTAGTTGTTTTTAAGCTCACCTTGCTTAGAGTTTAATATCCCAGATCATTTATGTTCCTTCTGTGTTTGAGTGTGTATGCAAGTCTGTGTTTTCTCCAGTCTGTCTTATATGTCTAATCTGTGTATTTAGCAGAGATCAGGCCATATCCCTCTGGTGTTAATCAGAATCCTTCTTAGGACTGATTACAGGGTTCAGGGACTGATAGGAGACAGGGTTAGGCTGGAGACTTGGACCTCTGAACCATTATCAGTACCTCCAAGGTGAGGGATTAGTTAGGACCCCAGTTTAGGGTCAGGTTAGACCCCTGGTCCTCCTCTTTCCTGTGACAGTGTATCAAGTCCTCAAGATTAACCCTGAGTTCAACGGATATCGTGTCAGGTAAATCTATTCTATATTTACATGCTGATGTTGCTAATCTATATGTTGTATAGAGTGTGGTTCTTTTAAGAATAGTTTACTGACATTGTACACATATCATAAGACCGCGTGACAGTCACCCGTACATTACCAATCTCACCACCGGTCAGTTTCACTTGTTGCTGGCATATCAGGGTTCGGATCTCCTTCCGGATCTTTCCCTTTTGCTTTGGTCTGGCGATTTCGGCAAGCTGTTGGAGTAAAAACACAACCTCCTCCAAACAGTTACTAATAATGTTAGTGCCTAAGACCACATTCAACCCATTTTCTTCATTAACAGTCTTTACTACAAGAAGTCCCTGATTCTTTAGCTCCACTCTCCCCACTTTCATGTCTACATCTTTAGCCCCCCGTAATTCAAGAGGGAGACCATTAGAGGCGTATACTGTAAAGTCAGGGTTTGGGGGTTGGAGACTGTCACTGGACCAGTACTTGTTGTAGAGAACATCGGGTATAATGGTTACCTGGGATCCCGTGTCCAGCAGGGCAGGGATTGCGATCCCGTCCAGTATGATGGACAGGTATGGCCTTCCTCCTACGAACCTGCGATTCCAATCTGAGGGGCCTGAGGAGTCTATTCCTGGGGGTTGGCCCTCGAACCCAGGATTTGCTCGTTTAAAGGACACCGACGTGCTGTGTGACCTTCTCTGTGGCATCGGTAGCAGATGATCTCTCGGCGAGGAGGATGCTGGACGCGGGTCCTTCCTGGGGGTGGCGTTGTCCTCCTCCGGTGGGGCGACGTCCTCCCTCTCCTTCGGCGCATCCAAGGGACATCCTCCGGGCAGTCAGCCAGCAGGATCTTTCCTTCTTCCTTCGTCGACAATTGCAGAGCACTCATTACCGTGGCCAGGTTTTTGGTCAGCTGGCGCACTTCTGAGCGCAGACAGTCCAGCTCAGTAGAGGGCGCCTCCTGTGTTTTGGCTTCCACAACCAGCGGGGAAAAGGTGGATGCTGTTGGCTTTAGGGTGGCTTCACTCGGGTGACACTGGGTTGCCACCTCGGGTGTTTCCAGAGGTCGTAGTCCTTTTATAGCCATATCCTTAAGAGCATCAAAGGTAGCATCAGGATGATTCAAGGACCACCAGTGCACAGTCCTGCTTTCCGCTTGGGACCTCAGTCCCCGTACAAATTGTTCCTTTAACATTTTATTTTCGTTGGAGACACTCATGGGGTTAACTTGTTTGAGTGCTCGCAGGGCCCCTTGTAGTCGGCAGGCATAGTCCCTAATGCTGTCATCTGATTTCTGGGAACATTGATAAAACCTCATCCGGAGATCTGTTTCAGTGCGGTCCTCAAAGATAGTCTGTAACTTTAAGAAAATTGCAAGCACTGACTCCTGGTCTGCAGCGGTCCAAGTCTCTACCTCTCTCTCGGCAGCACCAGTTAATTGTCCCACTACTACTGCAGCTCTCTGCTTTTCGGTCATAGGGTACATGTCCATTATACTGCATATTTTCCGTTCGAACCCTGACAGGGTGTCTGGCTTGCCGCTGTACTGAGGGAGCCACTTCGCTCCAGGCACGTATGGCAGCGTTAGCGGTACTATTGGGACCACAGGACCAGGTGATGGGCCAGCACTTCCAGCCTGTGCGGCAGCGCCGAGGGGTAAGTCATTGGGGTCGCCGGCCTGGGCCGCGCTGTCGGCTTGCTGCTGCGACATATCTGTGCCCCCTTAGTTAATTGTAGCCTACCTTCTCTGAAGGCTGCAGCTCTGCAGGCACAGCGGTGGAGAAAGGACCTGTGTCGCTGGCGCTCTGACGTCAGGGCGTTCACTGAAGCTCTCCACAGGACCTGCCGCCGCGTCAGCGTTGGGGGCGTGTCCAGGACTCAGTGCGCTTTTGCAGGTACGCCCACTAGTTTTCGCGCCGGGACGCTGTAAATGGCGGCAAAGGGTGGGAAATCCTCACCACTATATACAACAGTCTTTTTGCAAGGCACACAGTACCCGGTGGCAACGGGCACAAATTACTCCGTTGCTGCAGGCACGAGATCCTGTTCGTGACGCCAGATAGATGATGCGCACATACCAGGGCTTTGGGGTACTCGGCACCGAGCCCGTTGATGTCTATGGGGAACGTCACGGGTAGCACAGCTCGGTCCGTGCCCTGGGCGCTCACTGTAATGGGGATATTTACAGGGGATTAAATGTTCGTGTAAGTTGTCGTGACGCCACCTGTAGTATCTGGTCAGGGTGACCAGTGCTGCTGTGCGGGTACTCTGGAAGGGATGGTATTGGGCAGCTAGATAGTAGGTCTTCTACAGGTAAGACGGTGTCCTTCCAGGGCAGATAGAAATATGAGGATGCAGGACAGATGGGGATCTCGCCGTTAGAGACAATAAGGGAGACACACACAGAAGTCAGTTTGGTACCTTTACTGTAGGAATGGCAGGTACTCCCCGGAGCACGGCAGGGCGAAGGATGCACATCCGGATTCCTCCACTGGTAGGTGTATGGCCTCCTGTCCTCTGTCGTTATATAATGAAGTCCTGACCTGCTTGTAGCTAGGTCTAACTTGGTCTCTGTTCTGTACCTGGCTGACTTGGTGGTGGACCTTCTATCTGGCAGAACAGGGTCTTTTATGGCTGATCAGGCCGACTCTGTTCTCCTGATCCTGCTACGTGTCAACGCTGTGGTACTCCTGGGACTTGTAGTCCTCCAGGAACTCCGGTGTTCTCCTAATAGGTCGTGGAGATCCTTATAGGCTCGGGACCCGGTGTCCGGTATTTCTTGCTGAGGGGAGCTATTAATGCTCTCTGATCCCTCCACTTCCACGTGCCTTCGGCCTACCTGGGTCCTATTCAGATCACACACGCCGGCAGTTGGTGTGCTGCCTCTTCGCCGCTCTCTAAGCGTCGGCACGCTTCCTCATGAGCTACACTTCAGATTCAGCTCTGACTAGGCTAAAGTGATTCCCTTTTCACTCGTACTAGCCTCCACTTAAGTTCAAATTGAACTGACTGAACAGCTCTGCACTTCTCCCCTCTCCTCTGGTGTCTTGAGGAGATCTCTATCTGAGGTCTAATCTGTTCTGTTCTCCTCTGTTCTGAGGCAAACTGAAACTAAACTGGGTTTTTATATGCCTAACACACAGCTCCCTCTAATGGTCTTTTAGGTAAGCTGAGATGTGTGTGTGTATAGTGACCTCTAGTGGGATCTTCCTTTAGTGCATCCTTCTGGAAGATATGGATCCAGTCGCAGCTGGGCTCCACACCTGCGTGCTGCCGAGATGTTCCTCCCTGATGTGATGCTGTGACCGGAGCCCGTGCTCAGAGACCGCGGAGGTAGCTGAGGAGCCGCTTGCTGACACTTGAAGAACGCAGGAGCGATGGACGCAGGGCCTGTAGAGTGCACTCTGCGTCTGCTACAGCTCTCAGGAACGCAGAAAGCGGTGGGCGAAGCAAGGACAGGCAGAGAAAAAAGCCCGCCCGGAAGTGTGACAGGCGGGGGGCGGAGCCAGGGCCGGAGTAGGCCCAGAATGAAGCCGGGACCTAAATTTTGGTCTGCGGCCGTCGAGGAAGGGGGGTTGGAGCGGAGGACGCCGCTGCTTAAGAAAAACAGGCCCCGAAATGAATCGCCGCAGCCACCGGCAGGAAAAAGAGGTAGACAGGCGGCGTAATGCGAATGAGCACCGCACTGATAAAAACCAGGGCTTCATCTCCTAGAGAAAGACAGGGGGGCCCCGGGAAATCCACGGCGCCGTGAGGTGTCCGGAGCAGCCCCATCTCAAAAAGGCCTCAGGGGACTAGAATAAGGTACAGGCTCCCTGCATCCTCCTTTTTCTCCTTTTTTTTTTTTTCCTCTCCTTCTTCTTTCTTCCTATCTTCTTTCTTCTGTCCTGCTGAGAAAGAGGGACAATACCTCAGACCAAAGGTCGGACGTCCGGAGGTCAGTTGTGGGGACGTCCGCGTCTCCTCATCTGACAGGCTCTGGTGGGCGAGTAGGTGGGAGACGGAGGCAGGCCCGGGTCTTTCGCTGCCCCTGATCACCTAAACATCCGTCTGTGCTAGGGATTAGAGTGGGGGGTCCTGCCGAGACAGACATATGAGGATACGGGGTGGCAGTACACGCCGTACTCATAGTCTCTGTGTGGGACTACAGTAGTAACCTTTCACACTGTATCCCTCCGGAAGGTACCTGAAAAGGAACGACGCACAATAGGTAGATATGGGTCTCCAGGGAGACCCGTGTCCACCTCCTACTGACACTAAGCTAAAACTGATTAGCTTGGTGCCAGCCGGTGGAGGGTACACTGCAGAGGAGGAGCCAACCTTTTTTGCATATGCATAGTGTCAGCCTCCTAGTGGCAGCAGCATACACCCCATGGTTTCTGTGTCCCCCAATGAAGCGATAGAGAAAGGTAATTTTCTCCCTGCAGAGGAGCTCTCAGTGCAGGCGTCACATGGTGTCAGAACGTTATTAACTATTATACTGTGTATTGGAGGAGCAGTGGGGATATCATTATAAGTATAGGGGAACTCTGGGGGACATTATACTGTATGTACGGGAGCTGTGGGCCTACCATACAGTGTATATGGGAGCTGTGGCATCTTCATACTGTGTATAGGGGAGCTGTGGGATCATCATACTGTATGTACGGGAGCTGTGGGCCTACCATACAGTGTATATGGGAGCTGTGGCATCATCATACTGTATATAGGGGAGCTGTGGGATCATCATATGGTATATAGGGGGAGCTGTGGGCCAATCATATGGTGTATATGGGAGCTGTAGGATCATCATACTGTGTATAGGGGGAGCTGTAGGATCATCATATGGTGTATAGGGGAGTTGTGGGATCATCAGATGGTGTAGAGAGGATCTGTGGGCCCAACATACTGTATATACAGGCGTTATACATGGGGACATTATTAAATGTTAAGAGGGGACTTAAACATTATTGTTATAGGGGCTCTCAGTATTGTGACCATCAAAGTTGCACATGGAGTATTATTACTTTCTAGGGACAAAATGTATAGGGCACATGTACAGGAAATTAATATTTTCTAGGGGGCAATTTTACCATTTAGAGAGCACACGAGACATTACGATGTACGGGTCAGTGGTGGTATTACTATGTGAGGCAGTAAGAGGAGCTCTGTTTTTGTACCACACAGCAGGTGCAGTAATAGGGACACGGCAGCAGGGGCTCAGTATTGGGGTATTGGCAGGATGAGGAGTTTGTGCAGGTTGGGAATACATTTGCACATGAAAACAGGAGATGCAATGGGATGAAACTGAAGGGAGAAGATACTCATTAGATATTAGAAAACACTTTTTGACAGTGAGGGTGATCAATGAGTGGAACAGGCTGCTATGAGAGGTGGTGAGTTCTCCTTCAATGGAAGTCTTCACACAGAGGCTGAGAAATATATCGTCGCACTACTGTGGTGGTGCACAAGTAGGATATTAGCCCAATATAGTGAAATAGAAGACTTGGCACTCAACTTAGTGATATTAGAATATCCAATTTTATTGCAGTCAAGGTACACGTGGGTGCAAGTTGGAGACGTTTCGGTCCAACAGGGACCTTCATCAATCTGACGGCACCGACTGCTTATAGGTAAATATATTTATTTGAATATTGGTCATGCAGGCTATATGCCTTGGAGGAGAGGATCATAAGGATAAATCTGATCATATGCCGAAAAAAAGGGTTGAAACCTGTAGGTCCTAGAAGTAAATGTATAGTGATCCAATAGGATTCTTAAAGCGTTTATACAGTATATGAGGGTAGCGCCGTCCTCTCCAACGCTGACGCAGTATCGGATACCGCGTCAGCGTTGGAGAGGACGGCGCTGCCCTCATATACTGTATAAACGCTTTAAGAATCCTATTGGATCACTATACATTTACTTCTAGGACCTACAGGTTTCAACCCTTTTTTTCGGCATATGATCAGATTTATCCTTATGATCCTCTCCTCCAAGGCATATAGCCTGCATGACCAATATTCAAATAAATATATTTACCTATAAGCAGTCGGTGCCGTCAGATTGATGAAGGTCCCTGTTGGACCGAAACGTCTCCAACTTGCACCCACGTGTACCTTGACTGCAATAAAATTGGATATTCTAATATCACTAAGTTGAGTGCCAAGTCTTCTATTTCACACAGAGGCTGGACAGACATCTGTCTGAGATGATTTAGTGAATCCTGCATTGAGCAGGGGGTTGGACACGATGACCCTGGAGGTCCCTTCCAACTCTATCATTCTAGGATTTCATGATTCTACATGGGGATGGTGCTGGAAATGTGAGAAGTCAGATGTGTCTTTGTTGTAATCTCTGCAGATGAGTCCTGGCTGGAGAAGTTGACATGTCGGTCTGGGCCAGATAGAAAAGTGAATGACTCCTCCAGAAAGGACGTCCTCTGTAACTCACCATCTATAACAGTACTGTAATCTCTATATGTCCTGCAGGACTGGTATCTACCACTATATGTCACCATAAGGCGGTAATATCAATGCTGGTGTTTGTATGGAGATTTATTTTCAATAACAGTGCGGTCATCTCCTGAGGTTTCCCTATACCACCATAGTTATAATCATGATTACCTGGTTAGGGGCCACAGGCAGCCACAGACAGAAAGGGCCCCTGTGCAAGAACAATATATGGGCATCTTTTTTGGAGGTAGAAATGGGCCCCCTTACTTCATGTGCCCATGTGCTGCCACGCAGGTTGCACCAATGATATGTTAGGGGCCCACTCAGATGTTTCACCCCCCCTGAGCTGAACCCCTAGCTACGCCTCTGGGTCCTTTGGAAGCTGCAATAGCTTTGGAAGGAGTCTGGACTTCTTGGTTTATTTGATGCTGGTTTCTTTTGTTTCTGTTACTTATTTTAGCGATGTTTTATTTCTGTACAGTTTGTTATTTATTATGATGTATGTATTGTTTATATTTTTATAATAAGAGTTGCATCCACTGAGGCCCCTGATCATGTGACCCCTGACACCTCCCCTCCTGTGACCTCATCACAGGTCCTGTGTGCACAGAGCAGCCATATATGTGGAGTGCGGCTCTGCGGGTGGAGGTCGGTGCTGGAGGCTCCATTATTCTCTATGTGGAGTGCGGCTCTGCGGGTGGAGGTCGGTGCTGGAGGCTCCATTATTCTCTATGTGGAGTGCGGCTCTGCGGGTGGAGGTCGGTGCTGGAGGCTCCATTATTCTCTATGTGGAGTGCGGCTCTGCGGGTGGAGGTAGGTGCTGGAGGCTCCATTATTCTCTATGTGGAGTGCGGCTCTGCGGGTGGAGGTAGGTGCTGGAGGCTCCATTATTCTCTATGTGGAGTGCGGCTCTGCGGGTGGAGGTCGGTGCTGAATGCTCCATTATTCTCTATGTGGAGTGCGGCTCTGCAGGTGGAGGTAGGTGCTGGAGGCTCCATTATTCTCTATGTGGAGTGTGGCTCTGCGGGTGGAGGTAGGTGCTGGAGGCTCCATTATTCTCTATGTGGAGTGCGGCTCTGCGGGTGGAGGTAGGTGCTGGAGGCTCCATTATTCTCTGTGGAGTGTGGCTCTGCGGGTGGAGGTAGGTGCTGGAGGCTCCATTATTCTCTATGTGGAGTGCTGCTCTGCAGGTGGAGGTCGGTGCTGGAGGCTCCATTATTCTCTATGTGGAGTGCGGCTCTGCGGGTGGAGGTCGGTGCTGAAGGCTCCATTATTCTCTATGTGGAGTGCGGCTCTGCGGGTGGAGGTCGGTGCTGGAGGCTCCATTATTCTCTATGTGGAGTGTGGCTCTGCGGGTGGAGGTAGGTGCTGGAGGCTCCATTATTCTCTATGTGCAGTGTGGCTCTGCGGGTGGAGGTCGGTGCTGGAGGCTCCATTATTCTCTATGTGCAGTGCGGCTCTGCGGGTGGAGGTAGGTGCTGGAGGCTCCATTATTCTCTATGTGGAGTGCGGCTCTGCGGGTGGAGGTAGGTGCTGGAGGCTCCATTATTCTCTATGTGGAGTGCGGCTCTGCGGGTGGAGGTCGGTGCTGGAGGCTCCATTATTCTCTATGTGGAGCGCGGCTCTGCGGGTGGAGGTAGGTGCTGGAGGCTCCATTATTCTCTATGTGCAGTGTGGCTCTGCGGGTGGAGGTCGGTGCTGGAGGCTCCATTATTCTCTATGTGGAGTGCGGCTCTGCGGGTGGAGGTAGGTGCTGGAGGCTCCATTATTCTCTATGTGGAGTGCGGCTCTGCGGGTGGAGGTCGGTGCTGGAGGCTCCATTATTCTCTATGTGGAGTGCGGCTCTGCGGGTGGAGGTAGGTGCTGAAGGCTTCATTATTCTCTATGTGGAGTGTGGCTCTGCGGGTGGAGGTAGGTGCTGGAGGCTCCATTATTCTCTATGTGGAGTGCGGCTCTGTGGGTGGAGGTAGGTGCTGGAGGCTCCATTATTCTCTATGTGGAGTGCGGCTCTGCGGGTGGAGGTAGGTGCTGGAGGCTCCATTATTCTCTATGTGGAGTGTGGCTCTGCGGGTGGAGGTAGGTGCTGGAGGCTCCATTATTCTCTATGTGGAGTGCGGCTCTGCGGGTGGAGGTCAGTGCTGGAGGCTCCATTATTCTCTATGTGGAGTGCTGCTCTGCGGGTGGAGGTAGGTGCTGGAGGCTCCATTATTCTCTATGTGGAGTGTGGCTCTGCGGGTGGAGGTAGGTGCTGGAGGCTCCATTATTCTCTGTGGAGTGTGGCTCTGCGGGTGGAGGTCGGTGCTGGAGGCTCCATTATTCTCTATGTGGAGTGCGGCTCTGCGGGTGGAGGTAGGTGCTAGAGACTCCATTATTCTCTATGTGGAATGCCGCTCTGCGGGTGGAGGTCGGTGCTGGAGGCTCCATTATTCTCTATATGGAGTGCGGCTCTGCGGGTGGAGGTAGGTGCCCACATGTCTACTTTACATCAGCAGAATTTTGGAAACATTTTTTTTTTTTGTTAGGACGTTATAAGGGTTGAAAGTTGAGCAGCAATTTCTCATTTTTACAACAATATTTACAATACCATTTTTTTAGGTACCACCTCACATTTGAAGTGAGTTTGGGGGTTAATATAACAGAAAAACCCAAAAGTGACATCATTCTAAAAACTGCACCCCATAGGCCGGCGTCACACTGGCGACAGAATCGGACGACTGCAATGCGATGAAATATCGTATTGCAGTCTGCCCTATGTTAATCTATGGAGCAGCTCCCAGTATCAGATTTTTTGTGGTCCTTTTTAAACGTCCGAGTGCAATCGCAGCATTTGTCACCGATTTTGGGTCGCCTATCGCCAATGCAAGTCTATGGGAGCGATGAAAAGTGGGATTACAAACGGACCGCACTGTGTGACTTGCGATGAAATCGCATCAGTGTCCTTTAGAAAAGCAGGCAATTCATCCCCGGCTATACTGTAAAATCACACTGACAGCTTTAATAAAGAATTGAATCAATACATATCCACACATACAATCCATATATATATATATATATATATATTTCTTACACTTCTACATACTGTAATAGCCGCTAATTCAATTGCCGGCTTTAGTGAAATCACAGAAGCCGACATGAAATGATACATTGTTTTGACACAGTTAACCATGTCATTTCAAGTATTTTGATATATGTTTTTAACTTACAATTACATAAGTATATTTGTGCAAAATTTCAGACATGTAGGGGTTAATTAAAGGTGTAAATTCGTTGTTAAAAAACCCATTTTTTTACAACGAATTTACACCTTTAATTAACCCTACATGTCTGAAATTTTGCACAAATATACTTATGTAATTGTAAGTTAAAAACATATATCAAAATACTTGAAATGACATGGTTAACTGTGTCAAAACAATGTATCATTTCATGTCGGCTTCTGTCATTTCACTAAAGCCGGCAATTGAATTAGCGGCTATTACAGTATGTAGAAGTGTAAGAAATATATATATATATATATATATATATATATATATATATGTGTGTGTGTGTTTTATGTGTATATATCTATTCTTTCTATTGTGATTTAAATACTATTCTTTTGGATCCATTATATGTCAGTTTTGCAAGCCTGCGAGAAATTCTCGCAATTCGGATGTAAATCGGATGTGACAACTACGGTCAGATGCGACTAAATCGCATCAACTACAAAAAATAGGATGCTAGTCGCATCAATGTTCATGAAATTTTAATACGATTATTGACCGACTAAAACGGTCAGATTTTTTAGACGTTGTGTGTGACCCCAGCCTTAGGGTGCGCAAAACCACATTCAAGAAGATTATTAACCCTTCAGGTGCTTCACGAGAACTAAAGCAATGTGGAAGGAAAAAAATAAACATTTTACTTTTTTCACAACAAATTTATTTGGAACCAATTTTTTTTATTTTCACAAGGGTATCAGGAGAAAATGGACCACACAATTTGTTGTGCAATGTCTCCTGAATACACCGATACCGCATATGCGGGGTAAAGCCACTGTTTGTGCGCATGGCAGAGCTCAGAAGGGAGGGAGCACCGTTTGACTTTTTGAACCGAAAATTGGCTGGAATCAATGGTGGTGCCTTGTCGCATTTGGAGACCCCTGATGTGCCTAAACAGTGGAAATCACCCTATTCTAACTCCAACCCTAACCCCAACACACCCCTAACCCTGATCTCAACCCTAACCCTAATCCCAACCCTAACCGTAATCCCAACCATAACCACAACCCTGGCCCAACCCTAACATTAGCCCAAACCTAACCCTAATGGATAATGTAGTGAGGACCCTGTATGTGGGAACAGTATTGATAGGTCATGGTATGGTGAGACACTTCCTAGCTGGGACACAGTAGATGGGTAAGTCTTGGGCTTGGGCATTATTCATTGTCTATGGGACTGCAGGAATTATATGAGCACTATACTCTTTCTCTGGCAGTCCCATATACAGTGACTGATGAGGAGATTGAGCACCTTCACTTTATTCAGTATAGAGTGCTGAAGGTCTTGTTCCAGAGGCTTCACTCTCAGGATTCCTGGGGGTCCATCAACATAAGTCACTATACAATGGATATGGGATACATTACTATAATTAATAATGACCCTTTCTTGGGGTTTTCTAGTTATGGTAAACCTACTCCCCAGTCTCATGCCTTTCTCAGCCTATAACAGGTTTTCCTCCAGGATTGACCTGTATTTAGCTCCGTCCATTTTCCCATGAACTCTGACAAGCTTCCCTGCCCCTGCTGAAGAGAAGCCTCACCACAGCATGATGCTGCGTGTGATGGTGGGGATGGTGTTTTCAGGATGAAGTACATTGTTAGTGTTCCACCACACTTAGCATTTTGCTTTTAGCCCATCAAGTTCTGCTTTTTGTTCATCTGCCCAGGGAACCTTCTTCTTGATTGCTGGCTCTGTGCCCTACATGGCTTTTTGGAAAATTTAAAATGGATCTTCTTATTTCTTGCGTTTAAAAATAGCTTTCTTCTTGGCCCTTTTTGATAATGACCAGATTTGTTGTGTATTCGACTAAGGGCCCCGGCTCACATAGCGACACACCAGCGATCCCGACAACGATCAGGATAGCTGGTGTGTCGCTACATGATCGCTGCTGAGCTGCCAAACAAGCAGCTCAGGCAGCGATCAGGACAGCGACACTGCGGGTAACGTCGCCTAGTTACCCGCAGTGTATGGTGGATACCAGCCCGCTGATGCAGGGAGCTGGTAACCAAGGTACACTTCGGGTTTCCAGGCGCTGCACGGTGCCTGGAAACCCGATGTGTATCTTGGTTACCAGCTCCCCTGCAGCAGCGCACTGGTATCCAACGTACACATCGGGTTTCCAGGCACAGCCCCGCGCCTGGAAACCCCAAGTGTACCGTGGTTACCAGCTGATCTCTGGTCTCCTGCCTGTCACACGCAGCAATGCATGCTGGCCAGCGGGAGACCAGCGATCCAAAAAAAAAAGTCCAGGCATTTCTGACACGACCAGCGATTCACAGCAGGGGCCTGATCGCTGGTACATGTCAGACATAGCGAGATCGCTGCTGAGATCGCTGTTCAGCAGTCATCTCGCTATATGAGACGGGGCCTTAAGACTTGGGTCACACAGCCATCAGTTCGCTCATGCGAGAGAATCAGACTGAGGCCGGGATCACACATGCGACGAAAACGTCCGTCGCTCGCATGTGAAATCCCAGCTCTGGTGCTAGCACTCGGGAGTGGAGTGCACGGCTGCCTGTAGTTCTATGCAGCCGCTCGCTCCACTCCCGAGTGCCGGCGCCAGAGCTGGGATTTCACATGCGAGCGACGGACGTTTTCGTCGCATGTGTGATCCCGGCCTGATTGTGCTAATGTCACTTGAATCAAACTGAACTTCATCTTCTCCATTGTCTTTGTTCTTGGTAATCAGACTGACATCCGAGCGCAGTCCAATGTTTCATATTCACCCATAGACTTGTAGGTGTGCTCGTGATACTGTTATCGGATGAGCTTGCAGCATGCTGCGATTGTTTTCTTATGCCAAATCATCATGAGAAAAAAAAATCTCAGATCTGCTTTGTCCCATAGCAGTCGGCCATGTTATACACTCGTGTGGGCGATCACTAATAGTTGTCTTGTGCGCAGATTCTCCCTCATGAGCTGTGGATCTCTGCTTCCTCCAGAGTGACAGTGGGCCTCTTAGCTGCTTCTTTAATTAGAGCTCTCCTTGCTTGGAGCCGCAGGGACTCGAGCATATTATCCGAGCATGCCCAAGAAACGCGGATAACACTCAAGCATGCTCAGATAACACATTATCCGCACACGTTCGCTCATCACTACTTGGTAGGTTTGTAGTTGTGCCATACTCCTTGCAGTTTTGGATGATGGATTTAACAGTGCTGATGAGATGTTCAGAGCTTGGGTTATTTTTTTTATTTATAACCTAACCCTAATTTACATTTCTGCAACTTTATCCCTGTCCGGTGTGTTACTTGGATTTCATGATACTCTTTGATCCCGAATGTTCTCACACAGCCCTCCGAGGCCTTCACAGAATAATTGTAGTTATATCGAGTAGGAGTTACACACAGATGGATTCAATTTACTAATTCTGTGACTCCCGGAGGCAATTGGTCACTCAGGATTTTATTTAACAGTATCATACTACAAGGGGCTGAATACAAATGCATGTCACAATTGTTACATTTATGTTGTTAAAATAATAATAAAAAACATGTATCATTTGCTGTACACTTCACAAATATTTGCAACTTTGTATTAGGCGTTCACATAAAATTCCAATAAAATCCATTTAAGTTTCTGGGTGTAACATGAAAAAATCTGAAAAATGTCAAAAGGTATGAATTCTTTTCAAGGCCCTGTATGTAGTGCTGCCTTATATATTGCCAAGGGGATAAAAGCACAGAGGTGCATTAGGAGGTTTCCCAAGCAATTCCCAGCAAGTAGTCTGTAAAACATGAGTATCACACAGATGCCATCTATATGATGACCACATTTTTTTTCTCCAATCCATTCATTTGAATGACGGAATTTGGTCTCCAGACTGGACCAGAGTAGTACATTTCCTACTTTATGTGAGCAGGGCATAACTAAGTTGCTCTGGGTCTCAGGGTAACTTTTGGACCTGGGTGCCATACATGTCAGCATCATTTCTGCTGCCAGTGATTGGATATAAAGTTTCTAGTAATTGTGTTATTACACAGGATTCTTTATAATGTTACTGATGATTATATTATTATGATTATGATCTAGTTCCCATTCAGGTCTCTACAATATCTTATCCTGTCACTGGAGATCTTCTATATAAGAGAATTTTCCTGATTTATCCATCAAGGATAGAAAGGAACAGTGAGAAGATGGCGGAGAGGATATTACACCTCACCCTAGAGATCCTCTTCCGGCTTACTGGAGAGGTGAGAGATTCTGATGACGTCACATTACATCATTCTTATCTATGAGAATAACAGATGGACAGAACTGGAGAGGTGAGGACTCTGGAAATGTCTGTAGTGATATTTATTAATGTGTCTCTCCATAACCAGAATTACACAGTAGTGAAGAAGACCTCTAGTGAGCGCTGTCAGGACCCTGTGTCTGAGGGATGGGGAATACCCATTAGCCCAATCATGGGGCCTCCAACTCACCCCATGATACATGAGGACAGCAATGACCAGAAAATCCTAGAACTCACCTACAAGATGATTGAGCTGCTGACTGGAGAGGTGACACTGCTGGGAATGCTGGGACATTATACTGTAACGCTATGAAGGGATCGGGGGATGACGGTATCATTGTATGTGTCAGGTTCCTATAAGATGTCAGGATGTCGCCGTCTATTTCTCCATGGAGGAGTGGGAGTATTTAGAAAGACACAAAGATCTGTACAAGGACGTCATGATGGAGGTTCCCCAGCCCCTCACATCACCAGGTAACATACAGGGACTGAATTAATTCTTTACATACAGATAATTATAGACCATGTGTATTTAGTCCTGTCTGTTTCTTCCAGTTGTATCCAGTAAGAGGACAACACAGAGAGATGTCCCCGTCCTCTTCTTCTACTACAGGACTGTAAACAAGAAGATCCCAATGTTCCTCAGGATCATCAGGTAGATGGAGAGAAGGTGTCATGAGATCTCCCCTATGATGTGTAGACGGCTGTGAAGATCTTGTGCTCAGTCTTGTTTTATCCACCAGTATTATATGTTTTATACTTGTGTAATGAGAACGGTGGAGATGGCAGGATTAGAGCTGATCATATATGTGACTTCTCCATCTGTCTGTGACTGTTACAATATTTGTTTCAGGGTGAAGATCTGACCCGTATTAATACTACAGAGACATATGTGAGAGGTGATGAGCGGTGTAAAGAGGAGATTCTTTCAGATGAGAGGACAAGTAAGTAGTGGCCTCTATATTTTACTTACTCACTGATTGGTATAAATATATGTTTGATTTGGCTGAATTCGCACTTTGTTCTGTACTGCTATGTATGCCAAATGACAAGAAATGCATAATTTTAGCTATGAGAAATTAATTTTTGGGGGACATCTGTTTAATGTCTTGCTAAATTTGTATTCTGAGCTGGATATGTTTCCCTTACAAGAGAAGGGCATCGTTGGCTGTGAAGAAGCAGTGACTCCTTTTAACCGTCCAAAAATTATCCCTTTTTGGGAGTTTATTATTAGATCTACCCTGCGCAAGGCAGGGTTCCATCTCAGGGGCAGCTCAGTATGGAACATAATGGACAGGCGAAAGATTTCTGGCTGTTTAACCCCGCATATGCGTCATGGAGGGATTGCGTTCCTGCGGGTCGGGTGACTGGGTCACAGAAAGGTTACCCGACCCGCAGGCACAGGAGACTTTGTGCTTCACCCCAGGGGGGGTGGCTTTGCCCCCGTGGCTACGATCGCTCTAATTGGCTGTTGGAAGTGAAACAGCCAATCAGAGCGATATTAATATTTCACCAATGAAACTTGGTGAAATATTACAATCCAGACATGGCCGATGCTGAAATAGCATCGGCCATGGCTGGAGAAACTGATCTGACCCCCCCACACCGACTGACGAGGGCTATCTGCCACCGACTGACGGCGGCGAAGTGCCGCCCCTGTCATTATCTGCTCCCCCTCCCATTCTCTCCGCCACCCCTCTTGTACTTTCCGCGGCCCGATGTCCCGCCGTGTTCGGTGATGGGCGCCGCCATCTTCCAAAATGGAGGGCGCATGCGTAGTGCGCCCGCTGAATTTGCTGGTCGGCAGATTCATTCATTCACTCCAGGTACATTTTGATCACTGTGATAGACCCTATCACAGTGATCAAAATAAAAAAAAAAAGTAAATAAACCCCCCCTTTATCACCCCCATAGGTAGGGACAAATAATAAAATAAAGAAAATATATTTATTTTTATTTTTCCGTTAGGGTTGGAATTAGGGTTGGGGTTGCAATTAGGTTAAAGTTGGAATTAGGGTTAAGATTAGGGTTAAGGGTGTGTTGGGGTTAGGATTGGGATTACGGTTAGGCATGTGGTAAGGGTTATGGTTGGGATTAGGGTTAGGGGTGTGTTGGAGTTAGGGTTGGGGTTAGGGTTGTGGTTTAGAGTTAGGGTTGGAGTTAGAATTGAGGGGTTTCCACTGTTTAGGCATATCAGGGGCTCCTCAAACGCGACATGGCGCCACCATTGATTCCAGCCAATTTTGTGTTCAAAAATTCAAACGATGCTACCTCCCTTCCAAGCCCCGACTTTTACCCCAACATATGAGGCATCAGCGTACTCAGGAAAAATTGCACAACAAGTTTCGGGGTCTAATTTCTCCTGATACCCTTGGGAAAATTAATTGGGGGCTAAAAATTTATTTTTGTGGAAAACTATTTTTTATTTTCATGGCTCTGCGTTATAAACTTCTGTGAAGCACTTGGGGGTTCAAAATGCTCACCACACATCTAGATAAGCTCCTTGGGGGTCTAGTTTCCAAAATGGGGTCATTTGTGGGGGTTTCTACTGTTTAGGCACATCAGGGGCTCTGCAAACGCAACATGACGCCCGCAGACCATTCCATCAAAGTCTGCATTCCGAAACGGCGCTCCTTCCTTTCCGAGCTCTGCCGTGTGCCCAAACAGTGGTTCCCCCCCACATATGGGGTATCCGTGTACTCGGGAGAAATTGCACAACAACTTTATTTGTCCATTTTCTCCTTTTATCCTTGTGAAAATAAAAAAAATTGTTTGTAAATGATCATTTTTGTGACTAAAAAGTTAAATGTTCATTTCTTCCTTCCAAGTTGCTTCAGCTCCTGTGAAGCACCTGAGAGGTTAATAAACTTCTTGATTGTGGTTTTGATCAGCTTGAGGGGTGCAGTTTTTATAATCGTGTCACTTTTGGGTATTTTCAGCCTCAAATTGACTTCAAATGTGATGTGGTCCCAAAAAAAAAAAAAAAAAAAAAAAAATGGTTTTGTAAAAATGAGAAATCGCTGGTCAACTTTTAACCCTTATAACTTCCTATTAAAAAAAAAAAAAAAAAAAATTTGCTTCCAAAATTGTGCTGATGTAAAGTAGACATGTGGGAAATGTTATTTATTAACTCTTTTGTGTCACATATCTCTCTGGTTTAACAGAATAAAAATTCAAAATGTGAAAATTGCGAAATTTTCAACATTTTCTCCAAATTTCCAATTTTTTCACAAATAAACGCAAAAATTATTGACCTAAATTTACCAGTAACATGAAGCCCAATATGTCACGAAAAAAACAGTCTCCGAATCGCTAGGATCCGTTGAAGCGTTCCTGAGTTATTACCTCATAAAGGGACACTGGTCAGAATTGCAAAAAATGACCAGGTTATTAAGGTCAAAATAAGCTGGGTCATGAAGGGGTTAAGGGCGTTAGCAGCAGCTGTAGTGCAGTTTGAAACATAATGGACAGGCAGGAGATGTCTTTAGCACTGGCTGCCTTTTCAGTACAGGTTGGATCTTGATGAACAGGCAGGCAGCGGCAGGTTCATTATTGCATTGTTGATAAATAGCCAGTTTCCCCTGTCCCCACTGATAGATCTAATCATTGGACATAGCTGTGTTAGTCACCTGTCCTGGCCAGGCTTGGTTAATTTTCCATACAACTGCTGTTCTTTGCTGTGCTCCGTGTTGAGTTTTACAAGTTGCCTGATGCATCTCTGTGACATCATCTTCTTAGGTCAGGTACCCTTGTCTTAGTGTTGAGACTTCAGAGTTCAGTTATTCTGAATGCTCCAACAATTATTTCACGTTGTGCTGTCATCTTACATTTGGGTATAATTCCTGCATACCCTCAGTCCTGTTGGTTAATTCTCTGCCTCCCAGTTTCTGGACTAACCCATCACTTGCAGTAAACATAACAAACATATTCTATGGGGAGGTGAGCTGTATTATATTCTATGGGGGTCTACATTATATTCTATGGAAAGGTGGGCTGTATTAATAATAATAATAATAATAATAATAATAGTAATCTTTATTTATATAGCGCCAACATATTCCACAGCGCTTTACATTTTAACAGTTTCAAAACGCAAGTCATAAGTAACAACGTTAACAATACAATAATTAAAGCAAAATAAGACGACCCTGCTCGTGAGAGCTTACAATCTACAATGAGGTGGGGGAGATACAAAGTACAGGTGTGTATATACAATGGTGTATTAACAATGATGGTCCAGCCATCTTGAGGGAATGATGGATGGATGGAGATAGTGAATGGGCTACACACGCACACTTACACCTAGAATGACTTTGATTAGTAGACGTGATAGGCCTCTCTGAACAAATGTGTTTTGAGGGAGCGCCTGAAACTATGCAAATTGTGGATGGTCCTAATTTCTTGGGGTAGAGCATTCCAGAGGATTGGCGCAGCACGGGAGAAGTCTTGGAGTCGGGAGTCGGAGGTACGGATTAGTGCCGAGGTTAGTCAAAAGTCGTTTGCAGAGCACAGCAGTCGGTTAGGAATAGAAATGAGGGAGGAGATGTAGGGGGTGCTGCACTGTGGAGAGCTTTGTAGGTGAGAACAAGTACTTTGAATTGGATCCTATAATGAATGCTGGGCAGCCAGTGTAAGGACTGGCGAAGAGCGGACGCGTCCGAGTACCGATTAGCCAGATGAATGACCCTCGCTGCTGCATTAAGGATGGACTGGAGAGGGGATAGTTGAGTAATGGGGAGGCCAAGTAATAGAGCATTGCAGTAGTCCAGGCGGGAGTGGATCAGGGCGACAGTGAGGGTTTTTGTTGTTTCCATGGTGAGAAAAGGGCAGATTCTAGAGATGTTCTTTAGGTGTAGGCGGCAAGAGTGGGCAAGAGATTGTATATGGAAGGTGAAGGAGAGCTTGGTGTCAAACATAACACCCAGACAGCCAGCCTGTGGCCTGGGTGTCATTATGGTGCCACCCACAGAGAGGGAAATGTCAGATTTAGGGAGATTAGTAGATGGCGGGAGCAGAAGAAGTTCAGTTTTGGAGAGGTTGAGTTTCAGATAGAGAGCGGACATGATGTTGGAGACTGCGGACAGACAGTCACTGGCGTTCTGTAGTACAGCGGGGGTAAGGTCGGGGGATGACGTTTATAGTTGTGTGCCATCAGCATAAAGATGGTACTGAAAGCCAAATTTGTTGATGGTCTGTCCAATTGGGGCCGTGTAGAGAGAAGAGAAGGGGGCCATGGACTGAGCCCTGAGGTACCCCGACAGCAAGAGGAAGAGGAGATGGCATGGAGCCAGAGAAAAAAACACTGAAGGAGCGGTCAGAAATATAGGAAGAGAATCGAGAGAGGACAGTATTCTTAATGCCTAGTGACTGGAGCCTAGAGAGTAGGAGACAGTGGTCAACAGTGTCAAAATCTGCAGAAAGGTCGAGAAGAATGAGCAGAGAGTGGTCACCGTTACGTTTTGCTGTCAGAAGGTCATTGGTCACTTTGAGTGCAGTTTCAGTCGAATGTAGGGGGCGGAAGCCAGACTGTGCAGGGTCTAGGAGGGAGTGAGTGGAGAGGTAACGGGTAAGGCGGGAGCAGACTGGGCGCTCCAAGAGTTTAGAGATGAAGGGGAGATTGGTGACTGGTCTGTAGTTGTTTGTGCAGAAAGGGTCGAGAGCGGGTTTTTTTAGTAATGGAGTAATGAAGTGTTTGAAGAAGGATGGGAAAATGCCTGAGGAGAGTGAGAGATTAAAGATTGTAGTTAGGTGAGTTGTGACAACTGGAGAGAGAGATTGGAGATGTGAGGGCATGGGGTCGGTAGTGAATGTAGTCGGACAAGATGAAGAGAGGAGTTTGGAGACTTCTTCTGTGATGGGATCAAATGTGGAAAGTGAGCGAGGGGAAATGCAGGAAGGGATGGGAGTCACAGCACTTGGTGGTTGGGAGCAGATTTCCTGACGGATATTATCTATTTTTTTCTATAAAGTGGGAGGCCAGGTCATCAGCACAGATGTCTATGATAGGGGCTTGTGCTTTTGGCCAAAGGAGGGAATGAAAAGTGTCAAAAAGTTTCTTGGGGCTGTCGGCTAGTGAGGAGATCAGGGTGGTGAAGTAAGTCTGTTTGGCGAGGTGAAGGGCAGCGTTATAAGTTCTTAACATAAATTTGAAGTGGATGAAGTCTTCTGGTGTGCGGGTTTTTCTCCATAGGTGTTCAGCACTCCTAGAGCATCGCTGGAGAAGATGAGTTTGCAATGTGAGCCAGGGCTGTTTTACTGTGTGTTTGGAACTTCTGAGGGTAAGCGGCGCTACTTGGTCAAGGGTGCTTCTAAGAATGTCATTGTAGTGATGAACAGCCAGATCAGGACAGGAAAAAGAGGAGATTGGGACAGTGATGAGTGTAGGGAGTCTGAAAGTGTCTGAGGGTTAATGGCTTGTAGATTTCTGAATGTGTGGTAGGTAGGAGTGTGCTGGGGTGGTCGAGGATTTGTGAGGATGAAGGAGAGAATGTAGTGGTTAGAGTGGAAGCGGTGAGTTATTTAGGTGGGAGATTGAACAGAGGCGGACAAAGACCAGGTCAAGGGTGTTACCATCCTTGTGTGTCTCAGAGGTTGAAAGCTGTGAGAGGCCTAGAGAAGTGGTTAGTGATAGAAGCAGGGATGCAGTATTATATTCTCTGAAGGGTACATTATATTCTATGGTAAGGTGGGCTGTATTATATTCTATGGGGGTACATTATATTTTATGGGGAGGTGGTTTACATTATATTCTATGGGGGCCTACATTATAT
Organism: Oophaga sylvatica; assembly: GCA_033576555.1. Taxonomy (NCBI): domain Eukaryota; kingdom Metazoa; phylum Chordata; class Amphibia; order Anura; family Dendrobatidae; genus Oophaga; species Oophaga sylvatica. The sequence goes on from JARQOD010002946.1 coordinate 31,066, forward strand.
TCTATGTGGAGGTGGGCTGTATTATATTCTATGGGGGGGCTACATTTTATTTAATGGGTGGTTGTATTATAGTCTGAGGGAGGATTACATCATACTCTTTGAGGCTACATTATACTCTTTGGGGAGGTGGCCTGCATTATATTCTATGGAAGGGCTGCATTATACTCTGAGGGGACCACATTATATTCTGTGGAGTGGCTGCATTATACTCTGTGGGGTGGCTACATTATGCTCTTTGGTGTGGCTGCATTATACTATGAGGGCTGCATTATACTGTATCGAGGACTATGGGGAATACATTATACTGTATGAAGAACTATGGGGTGCATTATACTATAGGAAGTGAATTGTACTACATGGATGACTATGGCGGTGCATTATACTATATGGAGCACTATGAGGAGTGTATTATACTATATGGAGGACTGTGGGGCATATTACAGTTTTATACGATACACTTTATTGATCCCGACGGAAATTATGGTATCACAGCAGCGTTACAACAGCATTACAAACAAACCATTACAAACAGCATTACATAGAGTAATTACTAGACACAGATTTGCACATGACTAACCACAATACGTAACAAACAAAGGTACACAAATCTCTAATCATTTCCATTAGTGCGCCAGTCCTAGGTCGTAGTCATCTTTCACCCTTAGTGAATTGTTATACATCCCCATAGCGGTAGGCACAAATGATTTCCTGAATTTCTCCTTCTTGCACCTTGGAAGGATTAGACGGCTGCTGAATGTGCTCTTCTGCTTCAAGAACAGCTCGAATAGTGTGTATTATTGTTCATTATAGCCCTGCACTTCTTTTGAATCCTATCCTCCAATACCTCCTCAAAAGAGTCAAGATGGAGGCCAACAGCCACGCTTGCCTTCTTGATAAGTTTGTTGAGTTTATTAGCGTCAGCTACTCGCACACTACTGCCCCAGCAAATGATAGCAAAAAAGATGGCGCTTGCTACAACGGACTGGTAGAACATTTCCAGCATTTTGCTGCACACATTGAACGACCTGAGCTTCCGCAGAAAGTACAGTCTGCTCATTCCCTTCTTGTAAACCTTTTCTGTATGACACCTCCAATCAAGTTTACTGTCAAGGTGAACCCCCAAATATTTGTAGCTCTCAACCATCTCCACCTCCTGGCCAGCAGTGGTGATCGGTAAGTAATCATCCTTTTTCCTTCCATAACTCACCACCATCTCCTTGGTTTTCTTCACATTTAGTTCTAGACAGTTAGTCTGACACCAATCCACAAAGTCAGAAACCACCCTTCTATATTCCTCCTCCCCCCGGCCCCCCACAATGCCCCCTACAATCACTGAGTCATCTGAGAATTTTTGCAGGTGACATAAGTTGGATTTATAGCACTGTACCCTGAGGGGCTCCAACACTGCTCCGTACACTGCCAGATACCACCTCCCCCATCCTTACAAACTGCAGCCTGTCTGTCAGGTAGTCACTTATCCAGTTCACCATCCCCTCATCTACCGCCATAGCAGTCAACTTATTACGTAGTAAGGGTGGCTGTAAGGTATTGAAAGCACTTGCGAAGTCAAAGAACATGGCGCGCACTGCAGTGCCATCATTATCCAAGAATGAATGTACTGTATGTAGCAGAGACACTTCAGCATCATCCACCCCCAATCTTCTGGTATGCAAACTGCAGGGGTCAGTGTAGGCCCTCACCCTCGGGCACAAGTAGGCAAGTACTATTCTCTCCAACGACATCATAGCATGCGATGTTAAGGCCACTGGACGATAGTCGTGTAGGGAAGTTGGAGAGGTGATCTTGGGAACTGGCACCAGGCAGGTGGTCTTCCACAGCACTGGTATTCTCTGTGATTGTAGGCTCCTGTTAAACAGGTGCTGAAAGACATTACACAGTTGGTTTGCACACACTTTTAGGACACGTGGACTGAGGCCATCAGGCACAGCTGCTTTGCCAATGACTAGTTTACGAAACTGTTTCCTCACATCCCTTGGGGAGACAGTGAAAGCAGGCAGCTTATCCCCCAATGTCAATGCTGCCGATCGTTCCTCAGCTCCATCCCTCATTCCTCATGACTCAGCACATGTGTTGGTAAATCTGTTGAAAAACTTGTTCATTTCATTAGCCATGGGCAGAATCTCTTCCCCACACTCTGGCCTTGCCTTAAACACAGTTAACTGCTTCATGTCCTACCACATCTCCTTGGAATTGTTGTATGACAGTTTATTTTCTAATTTAATTCGGAACGCCTCACGGGCATTCTTAATTTTCCCTTTTAAGTCCCTTTGTATCAATTTCAGTTTCTTAGTATCCTTCATTTAGTTTCTTAGTATCCTTCATTATATATTCTTCATTATATGAAAAAGTTTGGGCACCCCTATTAATCTTAAGCTTAACCCCTCTCTGCCATCAGACGTATTAATCCGTCCATGTGACCCTGGACCTAATTCCCATGGATGGAATAGTACGTCATGGGCGATCAGCTGCGCTCCCGGGGGGAGCGTAGCTGATCGCAGCCGGGTGCCAGCTGTATATCACAGCTGACACCCAGCACTATGTGTCAGGAGCGGTCACGGATCGCTCCCGGCACATTAACCCCTGGCACACCGCGATCAAGCATGATCACGGTGTACCCGGGGCCCAGGGGAGGATCGCGCAGGGTCGGGGCTCCCTGCGCGCTCCCTTCCCTGAGACCCTCAGAGCAGCGCGATGTGTCGCGCTGTTCCGAGGGTCTGTCCTCCCTCCAGGTCCCCGGATCCAAGATGGCGCCGGGGTCCTGCAGGGAGGCGGCTTCCTCAGTGCCTGCAGCGATGCCAGAGCGATCGCTGGTGTGACAGAGTGCTGTGCACACTGTCACACCAGCGATCTGATAAAATACAGTGATGTCCCACCCTGGGACAAAGTAAAAAAGTAAAAAAATAAAAATAAAAAGTGGTAAAAAAAATCATAAAAAAAAAAAAAAATATTCCCCAATAAATTCATTTCTTCCTGTAAATAAAAAAAAAACAAAACAATAAAAGTACACATATTTGGTATCGCCACGTCCGTAACGACCTCCCCTATAAAACTGTCCCACTAGTTAACCCCTTTAGTGAACCCCTTAAAAAAAAAAAAAAAAAAAGCAAAAAATCAATGCTTTATCATCATACCGCCGAACAAAAAGTGGAATAACATGCGATCAAAAAGACCGATATAAATAAACATGGTACCGCTGAAAACGTCATCTTGTCCCGCAAAAAACGAGCCGTCATACAGCATCATCAGCGAAAAAATAAAAGTTATAGCTCGCAGAATAAAGTGATGCAAAAATGATTTTTATATAAAATTGTTTTTATTCTATAAAAGCGCCAAAACATAAAAAAATGATATAAATGAGATCGCCATAATCGTACTGACCCGAAGAATAAAACTGCTTTATCAATTTTACCACACACAGAACGGTATAAACGCCTCCCCCAAAAGAAATTCATGAATTGCTGATTTTTGTTCATTCTAACCTCCCAAAAATCGAAATAAAAAGCGATCAAAAAATGTCACGTGCTCAAAAATGGTACCAATAAAAACGTCACCTTGTCCCGCAAAAAATAAGACCTCACATGACTCTGTGGGCCAAAATATGCAAAAATTATAGCTCTCAAAATGTGGTGATGCAAAAAACTACTTTTTGCAATAAAAAGCGTCTTTTAGCGTGACAGCTGCCAATCACAAAAACCCGCTATAAATAGTAAATCAAACCCCCCTTTATCACCCCCTTAGTTAGGGAAAAATAATAAAATTAAAAAAATGTATTTATTTCCATTTTCCCATTAGGGTTAGGGTTGCGGCTAAAGTTAGGGTTAGGGTTGGCGCTAACGTTAGGATTAGGGTTAGGGTTGGGATTAGGGTTAGGGGTGTGTTAGGGTTAGGGTTGGAGTTACAATTGGGGGGTTTCTGCTGTTTAGGCACATCAGAGGCTCTCCAAATGTGACATGGCGTCTGATCTCAATTCCAGCCAATTCTGCGTTGAAAAAGTCAAACGGTGCTCCTTCACTTCTGAGCTCTGCCATGCGCCCAAACAGTAGTTTACCCCCGCATATGGGGTATCAGCGTACTCTGGACCACAAGAGTTATTGTGCAATTTGTCCTATTTCTTCTGTTACCCTTGGCAAAATAAAAAAACTGGGGGCGACAATCATTTTTGTAAAAAAAAAAAAAAAAAAATGATTTTTTTGTTTTTACGGCTGTATGTTATAAATTTTCTGTGAAGCACTTGGGGCTTCATAGCGCTCACCACACTTCTAGATAAGTTCCTTGTGGGGTCTATTTTCCAAAATGGGGTCACTTGTGGGGGGTTTCCACTGTTTAGGCGCATCAGGGGCTCTCCAAATGCGACATGACGCCCCCAGACCATTCCACCAAGTCTGCAATCCAAAACGTCACTACTTCCCTTCCGAGCTCCGACGTGCGCCCATACAGTAGTTTACTCCTACATATTGGGTATCAGCGTACTCCAGACAAATTGGACAACAATTTTTGGGGTCCAATTTCTCCTGTTACCCTTGTGAAAATAAAATATTGGGGGTGAAAAAATCACTTTTGTAAAAAAAAAAAAAAAGGATTTTTTATTTTACGGCTGTACGTTATAAACTTCTGTGAAGCACTTTGGGGTTCCAAGTGCTCACCACACATCTAGATAAGTTCCTTGAGGGGTCTAGTTTCCAAAATGGTGTCATTTGTGGGGGGTTTCCACTGTTAAGGCAGATCAGGAGCTCTCCAAACACGACATGGCATCCAGCCAATTCTGCGTTGAAAAAGTCAAACGGCGCTCCTTCCCTTCCAAACTCTGCCATGCACCCAAATAGTGGTTCCCCCCACATATGGGGTATCAGCGTACTCAGGACAAATTGGACAACAACTTTTGGGGTCCAATTTCCTTGGGAAAAATCAAAAATTTGGGACTAAAAAATCATTTTTGTGGAAAATTGTCTTTTTTTTTTTTTTTTTCACACCCAGGCATTATAAACTTTTGTGAAACACTTTGGGGTTCAAAGTGCTCACAACAGATCTAGATAAGTTCCTTAGGGGGTCTAGTTTCCAAAATGGTGTCACTTGTGGGGGGTTTCCACTGTTTAGGCGCATCAGGGGCTCTCCAAACACGACATGGCGTCCAATCTCAACTCCAGCCAATTTTAGTTTGAAAAAGTCAAACGGCGCTCCTTCCCTTACGAGATCTGCCGTGTGCCCAAATAGTGGTTTTCCCCCACATATGGGGTATTGGAGTACTCAGGAGAAATTGCACAAGAACTTTATCTGCCCATTTTCTCCTTTTACCCTTGTGAAAATAAAAAAAAGTTTGTAAAAGATCATTTTTGTGGCTAAAAAGTTAAATATTAATTTTTTCCTTCCATGTTGCTTCAGCTCCTGTGAAGCACCTGAAGGGTTATTAAACTTCTTGTATATGGTTTTGAGTACCTTGAGGGGTGCAGTTTTTAGAATGGTGTCACTTTTTGGTATTTTCTGCTATATAGACCCGTCAAAGTGACTTCAAATGTGAGGTGGTCCCTAAAAAAATGTGTGTGGCCCAGCTGCGCTTGGTACACATGTCTCCAGGAGGATGCACAGGAAGGTAATTGTGAAAACCTGATATTCATTCACACTTCACATTTTCCAGGAGCCACCAGAGGGAGCCCCTTAGATTCAGGTATTTAGGGGCGTGGAGAAATGCAGCAGTAGGCATTCTAGCCAGACAGCTAGTCTAGTTGTTGGTTTTACCTCAGATAGTCAGTTCTCCTCAGGACACCAGAGTGAGAGGATTCCTGTCAGAGACAGAAGAAGAGAGATTGAAGCTGTTACCTCAGAACAGGCTATTGCTGTGTTCCCTATGAACGTGGAAAGTGACTCTCGGAGCTACAGCGTGTATATAGTCTGACGGAACGTCCTGTGAGCTGCTCTGGACAGAGTTTTGAAAGGAAAGAAGGAAGGGGACTACAGCAGTTATAACATCGAGTCAACTGAGAGCAGGTCAGTGAGCTTGGAAGAACAACTGACTATTACACCTACTGCTACCCGTGCTTATGTTAAGGGTAAAAGCAGGGCGACAGGCGAGTGGTGAAAGAAGGACAAGTGACTCAGGTGACAGATCACCTTCACTAAATTGACCGGACACCGGGTCCGAAGCATTGCTAGTACTTCACGGCTAGTGATAGAAAACCGGAGGCCTTGCTGGACTTCAAGTCACAGAAGGTAGCCCTAAGTGTTGATACGTAACTGGAGTCAGGGAGAACAAGGACTTTTAGAAAGTGCACTGCTTAGAAGGACTTCGTTCTTGCCAACATCTGATTATCAGAGACAGAGAAGGCTCTACCACAATGTCAGCCGGGCGTAGCTGCTACAGTAAGAGTTAAACTTGACTTTATGCAAGTTAGGACTCACATACACATTAAGGAGAAAGGAGGCCTTAAACCTGCTCAGCAATTCCCTGAATGTGCATTCTCCAACCTGACCAGCTTCCCGGGACATACCTGCAACATCTACCAGTAAAGGTATGGAAAGAGACTGAACTGTGTGTGACTGACTTATTATCTGCAACACCATTGACTTTGAGGTAACAGTCCCACCTGTGGGGGACTTAACATCTAGCTGCCTAATAACATCCCCTCAGAAGATTAACCCTGCAGCGCTGGTCAAATTGATCAGAAACCACAGGTGGCGTCACGAACAATTAACAATCCCCTGTAAATATATTCCCCATTGTATGAGCGCCCAGGGCCACGGACCGAGCTCTGCTGCCAGTGACATCCCCCATAGACTTCCATGGGCTCGGTGCCGAGTACCCCATAGCCCTGGTACCACATGTGCGACTCATCTTTGGTGTCACGAACAGGATACGAAGCTTACAATTTGTGAGTCCTGTGTGCCTTTGTGGACTGTTTTGTGCAGAAAAGACTGTGTGCAGTTTTTGTGATTTTTGGCGCCATTTTCCGCCATTTTGCCGCCATAGTCGCGCCCTGAGGCGCTGGTGAAGAAGGTGGGCGTGCCTTCGTGGGCGTACCCCCCCTTGTGGCGCGAAAGCTATGGGCGCCCTGTCTAAATGTTATTACAATACAAGAGCCTGCCCCACTGCAAGGGAGGTCCGCCTCCTCTTCATCCTCTATGCCAAAAAGAGGAAGCGCAAGTCCCGCCTCCATGGAGGAGATCAGATCGTTCCTGATGGAAACTACAGTCTGGCCTGGAGTGAGATGGCGGAGGGACAGGAGACGCTGTGTGGAGGAGCGGTGGCGCGCAGGCCCCGTTCCCCAGAAGAGCTACTGCCTGTGCCTGAGCCGTCCCCAGGTCGGGAGACCGACCAAACCATGAAGAAACTGGAGGAGGTGGATGCGGTGTTAAGGGACATGGCCCGATACCGTGAAGAGATGGACGAGACGGAGAGAAGCTGGCGTGCCTGGAAACAGCGGCTGCTGTGGGATGCAACGCTCTCCCCTCCAGGAGCGCAACCATTACCTGTGTCACCAGTGCCAGCGGCTGATGAGAAACCGGAGGCTGCCTCCAAAATTGCTGATCCCGACTCCACCGATGAAGCGGCGGGAGAGAAGGAGGCTGAGGAGGCCCTGCCCGTTCCGGAGTACCAGCCAGGCCTGGAGGCCGCAGCGGAATGCCGATTCCCGGTAGGGACACCGGAGGAGACCCAGCCGTCCGTGATGGAGCAGCGACAGCAGCAGGTTAGTGCGTCCCCAACTGAGCCATTGCGCGCACCTGCATACTACTCTGCATCGTATACTGCATCCTACCCTGCATCACACCAGCATTGTGCAACTTCAATTGAGCCACCTTATGCATCTGCGCCTTACTCAACAACGCAGCAGGAAAGTGCGTTCCAAAGTGAGCCAAATCTATACTCTGAAGAGGCACCCGTTAGGCCTCAAACTAATCGCAGAAGTGAAACAAGGACTGTGGCTACTCAAACACAGATCGCGGGACATGACATGTTAGTGATGCGTTCCAGATCGCACCGCGTACTTCCAGCCCCAGGTATGGAAGACGTCATTGTCATCTGCAAGAAAGAAGAAGAACAGTAGGACCCAGACAGGGTTTACTGCAGCTGTATAAAGTTGAAGAATTTGCACTTTATTAATATTGTGATAAATGTTTTCCAGAGTTTTGCATAATTTTGCATAGTATACCCCAGTTGGGTAAAGTGATAGTATAGAAATGTGATTTTTTTCTAATTGAAATGTTTCTATCCAAGGACTGCGTGGCTGAGGACTGTGCCAGCCCAAAAACTTTCATTGTAAATAGTTCGCACTTCGGTGCCCCATCTTGGTTTTACATAAAGCCATATTTATCTACCTCTGAAGAAAAACCCGTATGGTGTGGCCTAGAGTGAGGTCTGCAGCAATGAAGTCCTGCAGCCCACCCAGGACCCACGTGGGAGGTTTTTGGTGCGGGTCCTCCACAAGAATCTTGTCTTATATATATTTATGTGAAAAATGTTTTGATATTTTTCTACTTGCCCATGTATACATTGTAACGTTAAAGAGTCCTTACCTCCCGCAAGGGATGAGTTATATTGTTGATGTTATATTATAAACATGTTTTTCTTTTCTATTTCAGCCCGGGAGTGCTGATGATAACTAGGGAGGGATGTGTGGCCCAGCTGCGCTTGGTACACATGTCTCCAGGAGGATGCACAGGAAGGTAATTGTGAAAACCTGATATTCATTCACACTTCACATTTCCCAGGAGCCACCAGAGGGAGCCCCTTGGATTCAGGTATTTAGGGGCGTGGAGAAATGCAGCAGTAGGCATTCTAGCCAGACAGCTAGTCTAGTTGTTGGTTTTACCTCAGATAGTCCGTTCTCCTCAGGACACCAGAGTGAGAGGATTCCTGTCAGAGACAGAAGGAGAGAGATTGAAGCTGTTACCTCAGAACAGGCTATTGCTGTGTTCCCTATGAACGTGGAAAGTGACTCTCGGAGCTACAGCGTGTATACAGTCTGACGGAACGCCCTGTGAGCTGCTCTGGACAGAGTTTTGAAAGGAAAGAAGGAAGGGGACTACAGCAGTTATAACATCGAGTCAACTGAGAGCAGGTCAGTGAGCTTGGAAGAACAACTGACTATTACACCTACTGCTACCCGTGCTTATGTTAAGGGTAAGAGCAGGGCGACAGGCGAGTGGTGAAAGAAGGACAAGTGACTCAGGTGACAGATCACCTTCACTAAATTGACCGGACACCGGGTCCGAAGCATTGCTAGTACTTCACGGCTAGTGATAGAAAACCGGAGGCCTTGCTGGACTTCAAGTCGCAGAAGGTAGCCCTAAGTGTTGATACGTAACTGGAGTCAGGGAGAACAAGGACTTTTAACAAGTGCACTGCTTAGAAGGACTTCGTTCTTGCCAACATCTGATTATCAGAGACAGAGAAGGCTCTACCACAATGTCAGCCGGGCGAAGCTGCTACAGTAAGAGTTAAACTTGACTTTATGCAAGTTAGGACTCACATACACATTAAGGAGAAAGGAGGCCTTAAACCTGCTCAGCAATTCCCTGAATGTGCATTCTCCAACCTGACCAGCTTCCCGGGACATACCTGCAACATCTACCAGTAAAGGTATGGAAAGAGACTGAACTGTGTGTGACTGACTTATTATCTGCAACACCATAGACTTTGAGGGAACAGTCCCACCTGTGGGGGACTTAACATCTAGCTGCCTAATAACATCCCCTCAGAAGATTAACCCTGCAGCGCTGGTCAAATTGATCAGAAACCACAGGTGGCGTCACGAACAATTAACAATCCCCTGTAAATATATTCCCCATTGTATGAGCGCCCAGGGCCACAGACCGAGCTCTGCTGCCAGTGACATCCCCCATAGACTTCCATGGGCTCGGTGCCGAGTACCCCATAGCCCTGGTACCACATGTGCGACTCAAATGGCTTTGTAAATTTTGTTGTAAAAATGAGAAATCGCTGGTCAACTTTTAACCCTTATAATTTCCTACAAAAAAAAATTTTGGTTCCAAAATTGTGCTGATGTAAAGTAGACATGTGGGAAATGTTATTTCTTAACTATTTTGTATGACATATTTCTCTGTTTTAAGGGAAAAAAAATTGCTAAATTTTCGTCATATTTGTTTTTTTTTTCAAAAATAAACGCAAGTTATATCGAAGAAATTATACTTCTAACGTGAAGTACAATATGTCACGAGAAAACATTCTCAGAATCGTGAAGATCCATTGAAGCGTTCCAGAGTTATAACCTCATAAAAAGACAGTGGTCAGAATTGTAAAAATTGGCCCGGTCATTAACGTGCAAACCACCCTTGGGGGTGAAGGGGTTAATGTTTTATAAAAATGGTGTTTTTGCAACAGCTATTTCAGTTTGATATATCTAATAACTATTGGACGCAGTAATGTTTCTGCCTGGAAATGAGGTTTATTGTACTAACAGAAAATGTGCAATCTGCATCCAAACAAAATTTGACAGGTGCATAAGTATGGGCACCTCACCAGAAAAGTGACATTAATATTTAGTAGATCCTCCTTTTGCAAAAATAACAGCCTCTAGTCGCTTCCTGTAGCTTTTAATGAGATCCTGGATGAAGGTATTTTTGACCATTCCTCTTTACAAAACAATTCCAGTTCAGTTAAGTTTGATGGTCGCCGAGCATGGACAGCCCTCTTCAAATGATCCCACAGATGTTCAATGATCTTCAGGTCTGGGGACTGGGATGGCCATTCCAGAACATTGTAATTGTTCCTCTGCATGAATGCCTGAGTAGATATTGGAGCGGTGTTTTGGATCATTGTCTTGCTGAAAGATCCATCCCCTGTGTAACTTCAACTTTGTCACTGATTCTTGAACATTATTGTCAAGAATCTGCTGATACTGAGTGGAATCCATGCGTCCCTCAACTTTAACAAGATTCCCGGTGCCGGCATTGGCCACACAGCCCCAAAGCATGATGGACCTCCACCAAATTTTACTGTGGGTAGCAAGTGTTTTTCTTGGAATGCTGTGTTTTTTTGACGCCATGCATAACGCCTTTTTGTATGACCAAACAACTCCATCTTGATTTCATCAGTCCACAGGACCTTCTTCCATAAAGAAATTGGCTTCTTCAAATGTGCTTTTGCATACCTCAGCTGACTGTTTGTGGCGTGCTTGCAGAAACGGCTTCTTTCGCATCACTCTCCCATACAGCTTCTCCTTGTGCAAAGTGCGTTGTATAGTTGACCGATGCACCATGACACCATCTGCAGCAAGTTGATGCTGCAGCTCTCTGGAGGTGGTCTGAGGATTGTCCTTGACTGATCTCACCATTCTTCTTCTCTGCCTTTCTGATGTTTTTCTTGGCCTGCCACTTCTGGCCTTAACAAGAACTTTCCCTGTGTTCTTCCATTTCCTTACTATGTTCCTCACAGTGGAAACTGACAGGTTAAATCTCTGAGACAGCTTTTTGTATCCTTCCCCTGAACAACTATGTTGAATAATCTTTGTTTTCAGATCATTTGACAGTTGTTTTGAGGAGCCCATGATGCCACTCTTCAGAGGAGATTCAAACAGGAGAACAACTTGCAAGTGGCCACTTTAAGTAGCTTTTCTCATGATTGCATACACCTGGCTATGAAGTTCAAAGCTCAATGAGGTTACAAAACCACAAAAAGTGCTTTAGTAAGTCAGTAAAAAGTAGGTAGGAGTATTTAAAACAAGAAAATGATAAGGGTGCCCATACTTATGCACCTGTCAAATTTTGTTTGGTTGCAGATTGCACATTTTCTGTTAGTACAATAAACCTCATTTCAAGGCAGAAACATTACTGTGTCCAATAGTTATTAGATATATCAAACTGAAATAGCTGTTGCAAAAACACCAATTTTTATAAAACATTAAGCTTAATAGGGGTGCCCAAACTATTTCATTGAACTATTTATTATATGGAGGACTATGGGGTGTGCATTTTACAATATGGAGAACTGTGGGTGAACATAATATATGGGGGACTATGGGGTGTATTACAGTAAACAAGCAAAATGCTGCATATTCATCAAGTGATTGGATTTTTTATGCCGGAACAAAAATCATTGTTCTCAGCAGCACATCGCAGGTGCAAACTGTAGATGTGCTGTTGATAACATGATACTGTATGGGGACAGATTGATCTAATACTGATTGTTCTGTTCCCATCATTCTTTCTCAGTTGGTGTAAAAACGCCGGGGAACAAGCTTCGAACGACTTCAGTATTGTCGATCACACTCGTTTAGCGGCCTGAACTCAGCGCACGTAAATACAACAGAAATGCTTCTGTGTGATGTGCAATATGTTGGCATTTGGGGCCCCATTTTAAAGTTTTGTCTAGGGCCCCACTTTCTCTAAAACCGGCCCTGTCTAGCAGTATGTTTATGTTTTTACCATTTGCAGTAATATTGGAGTTCGTGTATTTATTAATCGCAGTGTGCTGACAAAATATGTATGTATATGTTCTGATAACAATAAGTGTCAGAGTACAGATAATGTAGTAGATTTTACTTACAGTCCTATGTAACATCACAGATAACACAATGATAACTATGATTACAGATAATGTAGTAGATGTCACGTGCAATCCTATGTAACGTCACAGATAGCATGGTGATACCTCTTAGTGTACAGATAATTTAGTGAGGACCCTGTATGTGGGGACAGTATTGATAGGTCACGGTATGGTGAGACACTTCCTAGCTGGGGCACAGTAGATGAGTAAGTCTCGGGCTTGGGAATTATTCATTGTCTATGGGACTGCAGGAATTATATCAGCACTATACTCTGCTTTCCCTGGCAGTCCTATATACAGTGACTGATGAGGAGATTGAGCCTTTGCACCTTCACTTAATTCTGTATAGAGTGCTGAAGGTCTTGTTCCAGAGGCTTCACTCTCAGGATTCCTGGGGGTACAACAACATAAGTCACTATACAATGGATAGGGATTACATTACTATAATTTAAAAATGACCCTTTCTTGGGTTTTCTAGTTATGGTAAACCTACGCCCCAGTCTCACGTCTTTCTCAGCCTATAATAGGTTTTCCTCCAGGATTGACCTGTATTTAGCTCCATTTATTTTCCCATGAACTCTGACCAGCTTCCCTGCCCCTGCTGAAGAAAAGCCTCTCCACAGCATAATGCTGCTTGTGATGGTGGGGATGGTGTTTTCAGGATGAGGTGCATTGTTGGTGTTCCACCACACATAGCATTTTGTATTTAGCCCAACAAGTTCTGCTTTGGTCATTTGCTCAGGGAACCTTCTTCCTTTTGCTGGCTGTGTGCCCTACATGGCTTTTTGCAAACTGAAAATGGGACTTCTTATTTCTCATTCGCCTCATTGGGGGACACGGATCATGGGTGTATGCTGCTGCCACCAGGAGGCTGACACTAAGTAATACAAAGAAAGTTAGCTCCTCCTCTGCAGTATACACCCTCATGCTGGCTCTCAGAGAACCAGTTCTTGCTTAGTGTCCATAGGAGGCACACTGGTCTGGTTTTCAGACCATAATTTTTTATTTTATTTTTTATTCTATTTTTTACTTTTTACTACTTTTTCCAAGGATGATCAGGGCGATGGATCCTTTCAAGGGTCCGATCTCTCCAAACCAACAACAGTCGAGCACGTGGAGTGTCGCCTCCACTTATCCTCTTCTGCAACAGCAACATGCAAGCCATTCCTGAGCTTTCTTTTAGGGGCGACAGGTCCCTTCATGGCACCGTTCTCACTGCACCAGCAACAGACGGGAACATGGAGTGTCGCCTCCATGTACCCCCTTCTGAAGCCAGGCTACAGCCGGACAACAGCCCTTTCCCATACTAGGAGATTGAACCCTTTGGATATACAGAGGCCCTCATGGCGTCCGTGCGGCCCTCACTGAATCGCCACTGACTGAACAGCAGCGACGAATGGAGGACGGACGGTCCCTCTCCACCTCCCTGTCAAAGGGATGATGGATCGAAGGTTCCCTGCACCGTCCATATCCAGCCGACCTGACAATGGGGTCCGGCACTAGCGGAGGAAGCGCTTAGGCCACGGACCCTCCTCTCCCCCCAGGTGCTCTGACCGGCATGGGAAAAATTTAGGCCCCGGCTTGGGCCTACTTTAAAGAAACTCCGCCCCCTCCAGCCCCTATTCTAACGACACGGTGGTGCTCCGCCCCTCTTTCTGAAGTTTGTGGCGCCAAGTTTCCCACACAAAGACTTCATGAACTCTCAGCAGCCCCTCGTTGCTGAAGCGCAGTCATCCGTGGTGGCTATTTGCCGGAATGCGCACCGCCGGTGAGTGAATCTGGGTAACGTTCCGGCCGGCCGCAAATTTAGGCCCCGGCTTGGTCCTATTCACAGAGGCTCCACCCACTCGACATCAGCTGGAGTTCCGCCCCTCGAATGGGCGTTTCTCCATCACTGCGAGACTTCCGGCCTCTGCAATCCCAGGGGGCCATCTTTGTCCACCCGGCCGCCTACAGGGGCGACAGCTTTGCAGGACATGACGCGACGCCAGGCAAGGAACATACCGGTGGCGTGTTTTACAGGGACACATCTGATCTGCGAAACAGGACCTGGGTAAGAGCATAACCCTGCAGCAGACACATCAGTCCACATTGGCCCTTTGTAGGTTAACCCTACATCATTTTGCAGTGGATATTTGAATCTATGCCTACCATCTAGGACGCCGCTGAAGTTTGTGGATTTCATAATGGCTCTTAACTCTCTAGTAGGCCCAGGTGATAACAATGGACCCTCTTTGCGCAGGAGCCTTCTGCCGCTACCTAATCCTGTGTATCTAGCGCTTCTGAGCGAGCTTTGTTGCCGTTGCAGTTCATGGCGCCACTGACCAAAGAGATACCGTCCCTCCTTGGCCAACCGCTTGGGAGGATTCATTCGCTCTAGATTACACAGGGGTGACTGATCCCTTAAGGGCTTCGCTCTCCCCAAACCTACAACAGACTGGAACGCGGAGTGTCGCCTCCACGTACCCCCTCCTGCTGCCGAGGTCAGGTTACCTAGTCCCCCTGAATGCATCCTTTGGCGTCCGTGGGCACAGTCTGTCGCTCTCACCACCCGGGATCTGTAGCAATCAAAGTTCCGAGCATGATTAGGTTGTTTCCTTGAATCCGGTCTCGCCAGAATGGATCATCCTTTACAAAACGTATCCGTAGCATGTCAACTGCAAGCCTAGGCTGAAGTTGCCTGCCCTCATCAGATCGCAACCACTAAGCAGTTTGAGGCCGAGCAAAGTACTGGAATGGGAGACAGGCTGGGAATCCCTGGTCCAGTGAATGATTTCATTTAAAAAAAACAAAAAAAAAAACCTCTGTGATCCCTCTGTGGATAGGAGCATTCCCACGACTGTTTCCAGTAACCATGTCAACCAGTCGCTGGAGGTTGACGAGGACTCCGATTCCGCTCTGGATCATGCAGTGTCTCTTAAGAGCATTAAACGCTCGTATTGAACTTATGCCATTCTCCCGGAATTTCTTGCGAGTTACTCGGCACAGGGAGCTACCGGATAAACGCTTCACTGGTTGAAAGCCTCTTGAGGCAAGGTATCCCTTCCAGTTAATCTGCTGTGAGATCCCCCTTTTAAACAAAGTCCTCTGCTGCACAACTTTGCAGAACTACGCTGTCTTACAGCTGTGCTGATATATACCTCTAGCATTCCCTGCAGTGTTCAAACTACTCCACTCCGTGACACCTGTGAGCCCAAATGCGGCTTGTGACCCCTAATACGCTTAGGAGCCCTCCACTGTTAGGCCGGTTTCACACGTCCGTGTCTCCAGTACGTGTGGTGACCGTTTTCACACTTACTGGGGACACATACAGACATAGACCCATTATATTCTATGTGTCTATGCACATGTGCGTGTTTTCACACGGTCCGTGTGCCAAACACGTAGACATGTCTGTTTTGACACGGACACACGGACCGGAAAACGTCCCGCACACGTGACCACGGAGAACTGTCCACACAGTCCTCCGTGTGCGTGGACGGCCGCTGGGAATATACTGCTCATCGTTCTCCTCTCCTCGCAGGCTGAGCAGTGGGAATTACAGCTGGCTTCAGCACCAGCTGCAGGGGGACAGCGGCGTACCTTAGCCGCGAGTTCCCCGGCGGCCGTGCGGGTGGTACTGATGCCACATGTGTGCAGCACATAGTACACACACGGACACTGATATCTCCGGTACCGATTTTTCCGGTACCGGAAATATCAGGACGTGTGAAACCGGCCTTACCGAGTTCAGTGTACCTAGTCCCTTTAAGTGGGCTCCGTCACTGTCACAATCCATGGCCTTTCTGGCCAAAGTGATTGAATCCCTCTGTAGATTGGGCAGCTCCCATGACTGAGGTAGATGGTTCCTCTCCTACAAGGGAGTCGTCGGCTAGCAGGGGCCGCAAGCATTTTAGAAATGTGCAGGCATCTAGAAAACTACTGAGCTATCATGTGCCTTGGTTTCCGTGAGCACCGCTTCTCTCTCTCATCAGAGGTGTGTAGCGAACATCATTCTGAGTATGATTCCGAGGTTTACTGGATCAGGTTTTTTGGAGAACGGTGGATTCAATTATTGAGACCGTGAACCAATCTCTGTAGGTTAGCGAGAATTCTGGCTCTGCTCCGGATCACGCAGTGTCCTTCAAGATGACTAAGCACCCTCATGGTACATTTTATTCACCCGGATGGTAGTGTCTGGATAAGCGACTTACTTGGCAGAAACCTCCTGAACCGCGGTATTCTTTTCAGGCAACAGGCGTACTCGTAGAGTGTCGCCTCCATGTATCCACCCCTGCTATGTGGGATGCCATGCTGGGTCTGGTTTTCAGTTCAAAAATCCTTTTTCATTTTTCATCTTTTTAATTAGATGACAGGGGCAGGGGCGACAGATCCCTTCAAGGTTCCAATCTCCCCACACCTTCAACAGATGAGCACATACAGTCAGGGCCAGAAATATTTGGACAGTGACATAATTTTCTCGAGTTGGGCTCTGCATGCCACCACATTGGATTTGAAATGAAACCTCTACAACAGAATTCAAGTGCAGATTGTAACGTTTAATTTGAAGGGTTGAACAAAAATATGTGTTAGAAAATGTAGGAATTGTACACATTTCTTTACAAACACTCCACATCTTAGGAGGTCAAAAGTAATTGGACAAATAAACATAACCCAAACAAAATATTTTTATTTTCAATATTTTGTGGCGAAACCTTTGGAGGCAATCACTGCCTTAAGTCTGGAACCCATGGACATCACCAAACGCTGGGTTTCCTCCTTCTTAATGCTTTGCCAGGCCTTTACAGCCGCAGCCTTCAGGTCTTGCTTGTTTGTGGGTCTTTCCCTCTTAAGTCTGGATTTGAGCAAGTGAAATGCATGCTCAATTGGGTTAAGATCTGGTGATTGACTTGGCCATTGAAGAATGTTCCACTTTTTTGCACTCATGAACTCCTGTGTAGCTTTGGCTGTATGCTTGGGGTCATTATCCATCTGTACTATGAAGCGCCGTCCAATCAAGTTTGTAGCATTTGGCTGAATCTGGGCTGAAAGTATATCCCGGTACACTTCAGAATTCATCCGGCTACTCTTGTCTGCTGTTATGTCATCAATAAACACAAGTGACCCAGTGCCATTGAAAGCCATGCATGCCCATGCCATCACGTTACCTCCACCATGTTTTACAGAGGATGTGGTGTGCCTTGGATCATGTGCCGTTCCCTTTCTTCTCCAAACTTTTGGCTTCCCATCATTCTGGTACAGGTTGATCTTTGTCTCATCTGTCCATAGAATACTTTTCCAGAACTGAGCTGGCTTCTGGAGGTGTTTTTCAGCAAATTTAACTCTGGCCTGTCTATTTTTGGAATTGATGAATGGTTTGCATCTAGATGTGAACCCTTTGTATTTACTTTCATGGAGTCTTCTCTTTACTGTTGACTTAGAGACAGATACACCTACTTCACTGAGAGTGTTCTGGACTTCAGTTGATGTTGTGAACGGGTTCTTCTTCACCAAAGAAAGTATGCGGCGATCATCCACCACTGTTGTCTTCCGTGGGCTCCCAGGTCTTTTTGGATTGATGAGTTCACCAGTGCTTTCTTTCTTTCTCAGGATGTATCAAATTGTAGATTTTGCCACTTCTAATGTTGTAGCAATTTCTTGTATGGGTTTTTTTCTGTTCTTGCTGCTTAAGGATGGCTTGTTTCACCTGCATGGAGAGCTCCTGTGACCGCATGTTTCCTTCACAGCAAAACCTTCCAAATGCAAACACCACACCTCAAATCAACTCCGGCCCTTTCATCTGCTTAATTGAGAATGACATAACAAAGGGATTGCCCACACCTGTCCATGAAATAGCCTTGGAGTCATTTGTCCAATTACTTTTGGTCCCTTTAAAAACAGGGTGGCACATGTTAAGGAGCTGAAACTCCTAAACCCTTCATCCAATTTTAATGTGGATACCCTCAAATGAAAGCTGAAAGTCTGGACTTCAACTGCATCTGAATTGTTTTGTTTCAAATTCATTGTGGTAATGTCTAAAACCAAAATTAGATAAATGTTGTCTCTGTCCAAATATTTATGGACCTAACTGTACTTTCTTCAACCTGAGGCTATCCAAATTACCCTCGTGTCACCTCTATGTATTCTCTTCTGCAGCCAGGCCATTGCCGGACAACTAGCCCTGTCCACTCGGGGACTTGAACTCCGTGGATGTACAGAGGCACCCTCCTTTTGGTGTCCGAGCAGCCCCCACTGCATCACAACTGTTTAGCTAATGATGCAAGGTGGCGGACTGTCCCTCTCCACCACCATGTTAAGGGAATGATTGATCGAGGGTTCATCACTGTGGAGAAACGGGGGGTCGGCGGGCGCCCAAGTCCGCTAGCCGAAACCGCATGGACCAGGGATCGTCCCGCCTAACGAACGCTCTCCTGTTAAACTGGGCATAACATTACACAGACAACACAGTGTGGGGGCGCACACATCCCAGAAAAGCATCACAGAAGATAAGCATCTTGTAAACGGCAGTTATCCATGGCAAGGTATTAATATTCATCTCTCTTCACACAGGTATGCACTGCATTCATTGGAAGCAAACAGCTGAATGATACAATCCCTATCTGTCTTGTATGCTGCAATATATACTAATGGTATGCACTCCATACTTCTGCTTGCTGCCAACCACTGCTTTACCATCTTGCAACATAGTTTAATGTGCCTGGTAAAGCTTTGGGATAATTAATTTTTTGCACTGTACTTAATATTTAAGGGTATGCCACACTAAGCGAGATCGCTAACGAGATCGCACCTGCGTCACCATTTATGACGCAGTAGCGATCTCATTAGCGACTTAGCTGTGTGATTCCAAACACAACTCATCAGCGATCTAAGTCGCTAACGAGATCGCTACTGCGTCATAAATGGTGACGCAGGTGCGATCTCGTTAGCGATCTCGCTTAGTGTGGCATACCCTTTACTGCTGTATATCCCTGTGACTGGGGCCTCTCTAGATCTTATCAGGTGGAAGGTGCTAAAGCATATAGATGTAGCCAGGTCTAGTTCCTTTGATGATCTAACCACCCCCTGGTGTGCTGGCCCCAGCTGCCAAATTATCCCAAAGCAGCTCCCACAATCCCACTTTCCTGGCCCTGTAGTGTGGGCTATATATTTAGGAGTAGTCTATGGGGTGCACGCAGTGTGGGGCGCGCACGCATCCCAGAAAGCAAAGCATCACAGAAGATAAGCATCTTGTAAACGGCAGTTATCCATGGCAGTTAATCAGGGCAGGAATCAGGTACCCCACACTTGGCTTTCTTTTTAATCATGTACTTTATCTCTATCCTCCTGTGTTCCCTTGCCATCCACATTCACCGCCCCATCCCCCCTCCATCACGACTCATATACATCAGCCCCTCTATACTTCCCTCTCCCATGCACTCCTCACCTTCCTGAGAAACCTCAGCCCATCTTGCCCAAACACATCACGGAAAAAACCTACTTACAACTCCAACTACCTGCTCTTTATCTTCCTACTCCTACTGATATCAGGGGACATCTCCCCCAACCCTGGTCCACCATCACCCAACCTCAATCCCTACCCTACCTCATATCGAAACCATAATAATCTTATTAATATTACTTGCACTCCCTCATCTCCTTCTTTTAATTGTGCCCTCTGGAATCCACGGTCTGCATGCAACAAGCTATCCTTCCTGCACAACTACTTTCTGAACCACTCTCTTAATCTGTTGGCCCTCACGGAAACCTGGATTCAGGATTCTGACACTGTCTCCCCTGCTGCCATTTCCTATGGTGGCTTACAGTTCTCCCATTCCCAAAGACCCGCAAACATACATGGTGGTGGAGTTGGCATACTCCTGTCCCCACAATGCACTTTCCAGGTCATCCCCCCAATTCCATCACTCTCATTCCCTTCTTTTGAGGTCCACACCATCAGGCTCTTTCGTCCCCTCTCCCTCAGAGTAGCGGTCATATATCGGCCCCCAGGCTCGCCCACCCGGTTCCTTGACCACTTCTCAGCCTGGCTGCCGCACTTCATGTCCTCAGAACTACCAACCCTTATCCTTGGAGACTTCAACATCCCCATTAACAGCCCTACTTCCACATCTGCATCTCAGCTTCTATCACTAACCACTTCTCTAGGCCTCTCACAGCTTTCAACCTCTGAGACACACAAGGATGGTAACACCCTTGACCTGGTCTTTGTCCTCCTCTGTTCAATCTCCCACCTAAATAACTCACTGCTTCCACTCTCTGACCACAACATGCTCTCCTTCACCCTCACAAATCCTCGACCACCCCAGCGCACTCCTACCTACCACACATTCAGAAATCTACAAGCCATTAACCCTCAGACACTTTCTGACTCCCTACACTCATCACTGTCCCAATCTCCTCTTTTTCCTGTCCTGATCTGGCTGTTCATCACTACAATGACATTCTTAGAAGCACCCTTGACCATGTAGCACCGCTCACCCTCAGAACTTCCAAACACACAGTAAAAGAGCCCTGGCTCACATTTCAAACTCAACTTCTTCAGCGATGCTCTAGGAGTGCTGAACGCCTCTGGAGAAAAACCCGCACACCAGAAGACTTCATCCTCTTTAAATTCATGTTAAGAACTTATAATGCTGCCCTTCACCTCGCCAAACAGACCTACTTCACCACCCTGATCTCCTCACTAGCCGACAACCCCAAGAAACTTTTTGACACTCTTCACTCCCTCCTCAGGCCAAAAGCACAAGCCCCTATCACAGACATTTGTGCTGAAGACCTGGCCTCCCACTTTATAGAAAAAATAGATACTATCCGTCAGGAAATTTGCTCTCAACCACCAAGTGCTGTGACTCCCATCCCACCCTGCATTTCCCCTGGCTCACTTTCCACATTTGATCCCATCACAGAAGAAGTCTCCAGACTCCTCTCTTCCTCTCGTCCGACTACATGCACTACCGACCCCATTCCCTTACATCTCCAGTCTCTCTTCAGTTGTCACAACTCACCTAACTACAATCTTTAAACTCTCGCTCTCCTCTGGCATTTTCCCATCTTCCTTCAAACACTCCATCATTACTCCACTACTAAAGAAACCCACTCTCGACCCTTTCTGCACAAATAACTACAGACCGGTCTCCAATCTCCCCTTCATCTCTAAACTTTTGGAGCGCCTAGTCTACTACCGCCTCACCCGTTACCTCTCCACTTACTCCCTTCTAGACCCTTCACAGTCCGGCTTCCGCCCCCTACATTCGACTAAAACTGCACTCATCAAAGTGACCAATGACCTTCTGACAGCAAAATGTAACGGCGACCACTTTCTGCTCAGTCTTCTCGACCTTTCTGCAGCTTTCGACACAGTTTATCACTGACTCCTACTGTCTAGGCTCCAGTCACTAGGTATTAAGGACACTGTTCTCTCCTGGTTCTCCTCCTATCTTTCTGACCGCTCCTTCAGTGTTTTTTTTTTTTTTTTTTTTTCTCTGGCTCCACATCATCTCCTCTTCCTCTCACTGTCGGTGTACCCCAGGCTTAGTTCTTGGCTCCCTTCTCTTCTCTCTCTACCCGGCCCCAATTGGACAGACCATCAGCAGATTTGGCTTTCAGTACCATCTTTATGCTGATGACACACAACTATACACGTCATCCCACGACCTTACCCCCGCTGTTCTACAGAACGCCACCGACTGTCTGTCCGCAGTCTCCAACATTATGTCCGCTCTCTATCTGAAACTTAACCTCTCCAAAATTGAACTCCTTCTGCTCCCGCCGTCTACAAACCTCCCTAAATCTGACATTTCCCTCTCCGTGGGCGGCACCATAATAACACCCCGGCAGCAGGCTCGCTGTCTGGGTGTTATGTTTGACACCAAGCTCTCCTTCACCTCCCATATACAATCTCTTACCCGCTCTTGCCGCCTACACCTAAAGAACATCTCTAGAATCTGCCCTTTTCTCACCATGGAAACAACAAAAACCCTCACTGTAGCATTGATCCACTCCCGCCTGGACTACTGCAACGCTCTATTACTTGGCCTCCCCATTACTCGACTATGCCCTCTCCAGTCCATCCTTAATGCAGCAGCCAGGGTCATCCATCTAGCTAATCGGTACTCGGACGCGTCCGCTCTTCGCCAGTCCTTACACTGGCTGCCCATTCATTATAGGATCCAATTCAAAATACTTGTTCTCACCCACAAAGCTCTCCACAGTGCAGCACCCCCCTACATCTCCTCCCTCATTTTTATCTATCGGCCTAACCGACTGCTGCTGTCTGCAAACTACTAACCTCTGCGCTAATCCGTACCTCCCACTCCCGACTCCAAGACTTCTCCCGCGCTGTGCCAATCCTGTGGAATGCTCTACCCCAAGAAATTAGGACTATCCACAATTTGCATTGTTTCAGGCGCTCCCTCAAAACACATTTGTTCAGAGCGGCCTATCACATTCATTAATCAAAGTCATTCTATGTGTAAGTGTGTATGTGTAGCCCATTCACTATCTCCATCCATCCCTCACTCCCTCAAGATGGCTGGACCATCATTGTAAATGCACCATTGTATATACACACCTGTACTTTGTATCTCCCCCACCTCATTGTAGATTGTAAGCTCTCACGAGCAGGGGCGGCTTATTTTGCTTTAATTATTGTATTGTTAACATTGTTACTTATGACTTGTGTTTTGAAACTGTTAAACTGTAAAGCGCTGCGGAATATGTTGGCGCTATATAAATAAAGATTATTATTATTATAACACAGGGTTAGGGTAAAACAGTGTGGCAATACTTTATTGAACCACAACACCCAATAGCAAACAGAACAATCCCAACAATTACCCCAAACATGGTGCACATTACAGGGCCTATCCCTTCAGCTGACTCGCCTGGATAATGGTAGATGTTACGTCAGAGCTCCCAGGGTCGATATTCCACCTGTGATATACACACAGAGAAGAGATATTGACAAGCGTAGAGAGATGACCGAAAACAATCCAGAGTCCGTAGAAGGTCCAATGCCAGTTGACACGAGAGTCACCACCTGGCTTATCCGACCATCTCCATGGAACCAGGCGACCAGCGGGTCCCAAAAACTGGCTCCAAAACCTGGCTCCAAACATATCCATGGCTCAGAGATGGTCACTGGATCAGATCTGTACTCAAGCATACTAAAGCATGACAATATGGAATACATGAAATTTAGAATAGCAATATGGCTTTGGAATATAAGGAAAAATTTGAGACGCTTAGTATAAACATTTGGCCAAACATTTTAAAGCCCACCAACCATCGTCAAGGTGGTCTCAATACTGGTGAGTCCCTGACCTAATGTGAACATACCTCTATTAGGCTGATATCTGAATTTCTGGGTGAATATGCACCTCTGTACCCACCAGGTGGTGATTTTAATTACACCAGGTCCCTACTTTACCCATAAATGCAGGCATTGCTGACAGAGGTGCATATTCACCCAGAAATTCAGATATCAGCCTAATAGAGGTATGTTCACATTAGGTCAGGGACTCACCAGTATTGAGACCACCTTGACGATGGTTGGTGGGCTTTAAAATGTTTGGCCAAATGTT
Organism: Oophaga sylvatica; assembly: GCA_033576555.1. Taxonomy (NCBI): domain Eukaryota; kingdom Metazoa; phylum Chordata; class Amphibia; order Anura; family Dendrobatidae; genus Oophaga; species Oophaga sylvatica. The sequence goes on from JARQOD010002946.1 coordinate 55,162, forward strand.
TATACTAAGCGTCTCAAATTTTTCCTTATATTCCAAAGCCATATTGCTATTCTAAATTTCATGTATTCCATATTGTCATGCTTTAGTATGCTTGAGTGCAGCCTTTTTTGTATGTTTTACATGGGGTAGCTTCCCTTGGTTTGCACCTAGTTCACATTAGTCTGGATGTGCCAGTCAGGTTTTTTGTCTATTGGATCAGATCTGTGTCCTTCCTACCGAAGCCGACAACTCCTCAGTTGATTCCCTTATAATCATAGATCTGTGTCCCTCGTGATGGTGCCAAGATGAATTAGCTGTAGTCCTGTCTCTCGTCCGTTGAGTGTTGTGCAGAATGTCCGATTGGTAGCTCTGTGTGATGAGATGAGATCTGATCTGAACTCTGTCTCTTGTTTTTATACCTGAGACATGTAAGCTATTTTTAGAATTACCCAGTGTGCTTCAGTTCATCCTCACTGCCTTTCCCTATCTACCTTCAAAGTAAACAAACTGGTAATAGAATACAGCTCACAATAAACACAGATAAACACACACTATGTACAAGTCACTGTTACAGACTTACATAGTATGTTAAATCGTATGCAAGTCTGTCTTCTGGACCCACCAGACATGAACACTTAAATCCACAAGCCAATATACAGATAAAAAATAAATTTTTGTGGGTTTACAAAAACATGGTTGTCTGGGAAATTAAGATACAATCTGGTTTCTTCACAATCACCATAACTCTACACCTTCCAAAGACAGTGACAGCAAGAGACAATTTATCCTGCCCTGCTGTATACAACTGCACATTCCACCACCCGGCAGCTTCTCCGGGTGCATGCAATAAAAAAAAAGGAGATCTGAGCGAAGTTTGGGCCGAATCTTCTGTAGTAGACCCTCCAGTATCCCAACTGGGAACATTAACCTCTTCCCTGAGCTAGCCAATCAATTCTCTCGAACAGGAGACTATGGGTCCACGCCTCTTCGGATGCGACCACTTACTCGGCGCTCTCAGCAGCGAATGCCATTACAATCAGAAAAGCATTATGGCTCTGAAAATGGAAAGAGGACTCTGCGTCCATAACAGCCTCCAACATCTCTCCCTTACCAGAGTGGTCGGTTATGCTGTGAGAAGTTGGGACCAATACAGGCTGTCCCACTACTTCCTCCCAATCAGGGTGTTCCCTACACAGGAACAAAGGACCAATCCTGGACCTCAAATTTGTAACAAGTTTATTAAGGTCCGCCTTTTTTGGATTGAATTCCTTCATTCGGTTATTACCTCAACGGGAAAAGGTGATGTTTCTGACATCCGTCGTCATTCGGGATGCTTACCTCCACATTCCAATTTTTTTTCTTTCTCACCAAAGATTTCTGCACTTCGCCATTCGCGACCAGCATTTTTGGTTCACGGCTTTGCCCTTCAGCCTTGCTACCGCTCTCATAGTGTTCACAAGGGTCATGGCAGCTGTCATGTCCATCTTGCACTCTCGGGGTATGGTCACCCTGTCCTAGCTGGGCGATTTCCTAGTCAAGGGACCATACTTCCAGAACGGCGCTGAATCTGTATGTATCACTTGCGATACCCTGCCTTGCCGGGGCTGGCTGTTAAGCCTAAGCAAGTCTATTCCACTTCCAGCCCAGCGGTTATCCTTTTTGAGAATGTTCCTGGACACCTTCAGAGGGTTGGTTTTTCTCCCTCGAGACAAGGCCTTGGTCTTCCAGCAGGGAGCTTGTGCACTGTGTCCCTCTTCCTCTCATTCCATCCGAGTTGCTACGAGGGTTCTGTGAAAAATGGGGGCGGCAATGAAAGCAGTCCCCTTCGCTCCGCTTGTCTCTGCGGGTCAGACTGGCTTTCAGTCAATGGACTTGAGTTCCTCCCTCAACTAGGGGAGATCCTTTTTTTCCAGTTTAATGTTAGTAGTGTCTACCGATGGCCAGTCTTCACCACACTACTCAGGGCCGCCTGCCAACTCGGGTTCCCAGACTCCCGATTAACGTTCTGGAGATCCGAGCGATATGACTAGCCCTACAGCAGTTCCACTGTCTTCTGGCGGATCCCCCCATCCAAATTCCGGTGATCTCAGCAGGGCTTATCCCAAGAGTGAGAAACTGGGCTGCAGACTTCCTCAGTCGTCAGGGTCTCGCCTCAGGCAAGTGAGAACTTCATCTAGAAGTCTTCCGACAAAGCTGTCTTCGCTAGGGCACTCGGATGTAGATCTGATGGCGTCCAGACTGAACGCCAAAGTTCTCGAGTTCTGACCCTGGAGGGACTCTCACAACAAGTTGTGAGCGACTAGTGCTGTAAGGCTGCCTCAGCACACATCTTGCCTGGGACAGGGATCACGGATACCTCCCCCTTTATTGCAACAATTCTGCAAGTAAGGTTTTTCATGCAGAGAGTATCTCATGGGGCACTTCCCTATCGCATACCGTTTTTTTAGGTTTTTTTGGACCCTTATGTGGTCCTGGGGGTCTTAAAGGAGACTACTTTCGATCCGAACTGACCTTACGGTCATGGAAGGTCGCACTTTTTTCCTCTGCGGTCACCTCAGTCAGGCGACTTTTCGGAGGTCCCGCTCTGTCTTTTCAGACACTTTTTTCCTAATTTTCATCAAGGCAAGGTTGTCCTCAGGTCGTTCTCGTCCCTTGTTGCCAATGTGGTATTGTACTTCCACAAGGTGGAACGGGTTCTCCATACTCTGGAAGAGGTGAGAGCTCTCAGAAGGTACGTATCGAGGACGGCATCGTTCCATAGATCGTACGCTGTATTCAGGCTTCATGATGGTCACAGGAAGGGTTTTAGCCGTTTCATCTACTATGATCGCCAGGTGGATTCATTCCACCTTCTGGGAGTCCTTCTGCGTCACAGGCCAGCCTATCCCAGCAGGAATCTGGGCACACTCTATTCGATCGAAAGGGGATTTTTGGGCTATTAGGCACCAGGTGTCTGCAGAGCATGCTGGCAAAACGGCAGTTTTGTCCAGTCCGCACTCTTTCTTGAAGCACTATCATATTCACATCCAGACTTCTGCAGATGTGAGTCTTGGCAGGCGGACTCTACAGGCCACGGTAGCGCCCTTTTAGGCAGTGGTACTGCTGGGCCTGTTCTGTTATGCCCCCACCCAGGGACTGCTTTGGGATGTCCCATGGTCTGTCCCCCAATGAGACGAAGGAGAAATAGGGATTTTTGTGTACTCGCCATATAATCCTTTTCTCCAAGCCAATCATTGGGGGACATAGCACTCACCCTGTTAATGTTTTTTTGCCTGTCCTGTAAATTGACATGTTATACTCTTATATGCTGTTATTGATCTACTGCTTTTGCACTGAACTGGTTCTCTGGGAGCCAGCCTGAGGGTGTATACTGCAGAGGAGGAGCTAACTTTCTTTGTAGTACTTGGTGTCAGTCTCCTGGTGGCAGCAGCATACATCCATGGTCTGTGTCCCCAATGATTGGCTCGGAGAAAAGGATTTTACGGTGAGTACACAAAAATCCCTATTTTATGCATTTAAAAATGGCTTTCTACTTGTCTCTTTTTGATAATGGTCAGATGTGTTGTGTATTCGACTAAGTCTGGGGTCACACAGCATTCAGTTCTCTCATGCGAGAGAATCGGACTGATTGTGCTAATGTCACTTGAATCAAACTTAACTTCAACTTTTCCATTGTCCGTGTTCCTGGTTCCTTTACACTTCACAAATATTTGCTACTTTGTATTAGGCGTTCACATAAAATCCCAATTAAATCTATTTAAGTTTGTGGGTGTGACATGAAAAAATATGAAAAATGTCAAGAGGTAAGGAATTCTTTTCAAGGCCCTGTATGTCGTGCTGCCTTATATATTGCCAAGGGGATAAAAGCACAGAGCTGTATTAGGCAGATTCCCAAGCAATTCCCAGCAATTAGTCTGTAAAAAATGAGAATCACACAGATGCCATCTATATGATGAACACATTTTTTTTTCTCCAATCCATTCATTTGAATGACGGAATTTGGTCTCCAGACTGGCCCAGAGTAGTACATTTCCTACTTTTTTTTATGTGAGCAGGACATAACCTAATTGCTATGGGTCTCAGGGTAACTTTTGGACCTGGGTGCCATACATGTCAGCATCATTTCTGCTGCCAGTGATTGGATATAACGTTTCTAGTAATTATGTTTTTACACAGAATTCTTTATAATATTACTGATGATTATATTATGTTTCTGATCTAGTTCCCATTCAGGTATCTACAATATCTTATCCTCTCAGTGGAGATCTTTTATACAAGAGCATTTTCCTGATTGACCCATCAAGGATGGAAAGGAACAGTGAGAAGATGGCGGAGAGGATATTACACCTCACCCTAGAGATCCTCTTCCGGCTTACTGGAGAGGTGAGAGATTCTGATGACGTCACATTACATCATTCTTATCCATGGGAATAACATATGGACAGAACTGGAGAGGTGAGGACTCTGGAAATGTCTGTAGTGATATTTATTAATGTGTCTCTCCATAACCAGGATTACACAGTAGTGAAGAAGACCTCTAGTGAGCACTGTCAGGACCCTGTGTCTGAGGGATGGGGAAGACTGCATCTACCTCAACCCCTGATACATGAGGACATCAATGACCAGAAGATCCTAGAACTCACCTACAAGATGATTGAGCTGCTGACTGGAGAGGTGACACTGCTGGGAATGCTGGGACATTATACAGTAATTTTATGAAGGGATCGGGGGATGACGGTATCATTGTATGTGTCAGGTTCCTATAAGGTGTCAGGACGTCATCATTTATTTCTCCATGGAGGAGTGGGAGTATTTAGAAAGACACAAAGATCTGTACAAGGACGTCATGATGGAGGTTTCCCAGCCCCTCATATCACCTGGTAACATACAGAGACTGAATTAATTCTTTACATACAGATAATTATAGACCATGTGTATTTAGTCCTGTCTGTTTCTTCCAGTTGTATCCAGTAAGAGGACAAGACCAGAGAGATGTCCCCGTCCTCTTCTTCCACAGGACTGTAAACAAGAAGATCCCAATGTTCCTCAGGATCATCAGGTAGATGGAGAGAAGGTGTCATGAGATCTCCCCTATGATGTGTAGACGGCTGTGAAGATCTTGTGCTCAGTCTTGTTTTATCCACCAGTATTATATGTTTATACTTGTGTAATGAGAACGGTGGAGATGGCAGGATTAGAGCTGATCATAGGTGTGACTTCTCCATCTCTATGTGACTTTTACAATATTTGTTTCAGGGTGAAGATCTGACCCATATTAATACTACAGAGACATGTGTGAGGGGTGATGAGGAGTGTAAAAAGGAGATTCTTTCAGATGAGAGGACAAGTAAGTAGTGGCCTCTATATTTTACTTATTCACTGATTGGTATAAATACATGTTTGATTCGGCTGAATTCGCACTATTTTCTGTACTGCTATGTATGCCAGATGACAAGAAATGCATAATTTTAGCTATAAGAAATTAATTTTTGGGGGGCATCTGTTTAATGTCTTGCTACATTTGTATTCTGAGATGGGTAGGTATCCCTTACAAGAGAAGGACATTGGGGGCTGTGACGAAGCAGTGACTCCTTTTAACTGTCCAATAATTATCCCTTTTTGGGAGTTTTTTCTTAGATCTTCCCTGCGCAGGGCAGGGTGCCATCTCAGGGGCAGCTCAGTATGGAACATAATGGACAGGTGAAAGATTTCTAGCTGTTTAAGGGCGTTAGCAGCAGCTGTAGTGCAGTTTGAAACATAATGGACAGGCAGGAGATGTCTTTATCACTGGCTGCCTTTTCAGTACAGGTTGCATCTTGATGAACAGGCAGGCAGCGGCAGGTTCATTATTGCATTGTTGATAAATAGCCAGTTTCCCTTGTCCCCATTGATAGATCTAATCATTGGACATAGCTGTGTTAATCACCTGTCCTGGCCAGGCTTGGTTACTTTTCCATACAACTGCTGTTCTTTGCTGTGCTCCGTGTCGAGTTTTACAAGTTGCCTGATGCATCTCTGTGACATTATCTTCTTAGGCCAGGTACCCTTGTCTTAGTGTTGAGACTTCCGAGTTCAGTAATTCTGAATGCTCCAACAATTATTCCACGTTGTGCTGTCATCTTGCATTTGGGTATAATTCCTGCATACCCTCAGTCCTGTTGGTTAATTCTCTGCCTCCCAGTTTCTGGACTAACCCATCACTTGCAGTAAATATAACAAACTTTATAAGTCGAAAGATACCGCGCTACAGTCCTGGATTTCAGCTATATGTTCTGTGTGCAAATAATCACAGGTCAAATAGATGGGCACACAGAGTGGTGGTGTATAAGAATATAATCCCAGGCTCCTGACCCTGGGTATATATGATAATCCTGTGTGTGAGCGGTCACCAAAAATATATATGAATGAGGGATAATTAAGAACTACTTATTGGGATAGCGCTGAGCGCGATGCACATTCTGGGGGTCCAGTGAAGGTACAGGCTCCGTGCGGAGGGTGAGAAGCCTGGGAGCGTCCTCCCTTGGCTGCAGGTTCCCTCCGGGTACTGGAGTTGAAATGCCAGTGGTGCAAGCGCCGCCGTGCAGTGACGAGATTGGTGGGGGATGTGGTCTGCGTGACGTCACCAGTACTAAGAGACGGGTGTGCGAGAAGGCCAGAAGACCGACGCGTTTCAAAGGACTCCGTCCTTCATCCGTGTTGCTGTCTGCACCTCTGACCCGGCTATATATACACCCCCACAAATCCCCCCTACGGTGTCCCATTGATTAACTGTGACCCTATGTGTATTATGTCTCTATGTTCACTGAAATGATTAGAAAGTCTCAACATTACATAGTGTGATGGCAAATAAAGTTACGTCAGATATTGTATATACCGGAGAAAAAGGTACAACGTGGTTGTGTAATATTAAAAGTCGCGCTTATTTTAACTTAAGGTTTGGACAATATTTGTTGGTTACAGGGCAAGCGGTTATGTTTGTGCCCATACGTATCCTGGAGCAACTTGGGGATACAAGTAAAAAATTAGAAAGATATACAGTATATCTAAAAGACTTTATTTTAAATACTTTAAAAAGATTTAAAAAATGTGTGCATGTGTTAAAAAATGAATTTTATTAGTGCAGACATAAAATACAATATTTATTATTTTTAATTAAAACATTTTTTAATTTTTAGTATAAGTTTGGGTTTTTAACCCCTTTACCCCTGAGGGTTGTTTGCACGTTAATGACCTGGCCAATTTTTACAATTCTGACCACTGTCTCTTTATGAGGTTATAACTCTGGGACGCTTCAATGGATCTTCGTGATTCTGAGATGGTTTTCTCGTGACATATTGTACTTCATGATAGTGATAAAATTTCTTCGATATAACTTGCGTTTATTTATGAAAAAAATGGAAATCTGGCAAAAATTTGGAAAATGTTACAATTTTATTCTAACGTCCATGACAGCACTACAGAGAGAGGGGATCCGCCCCTTAGGAACAGGAAACCTACAGATATAAAAGGGCGGCACCTCTCCCACACATCAGTTGGTTTCCTGTTCCTAAAGGACGGGTTTCCTACAGATGAAGATCTTCAGGAGGACCCAGGCCGGCCGGTCGACCCAGGTAGCGGGGGGGGGGGATCTCCTACCTCGGCCGGTGCGGAGCCCCTGGAAGCGCCACGGTGGGTCCGGGTAGGATTCCACGACAGTGTGCGGAGCAGGTGGAGCAGTATCCAGAGGATCCCTGTCTCCCAGCCAGCGCCGGTAGGTAAGTATTCCCCCCCTCTCCCTGGCCTGGTCCCGATGCCTTCTCCCTGTCCTCTCCTGTGGTCCTGTCATGGTGGGGGCCTCTTAAGGGGTGCAGCCGTGATTTTTAAAAAATATATATATATATATTTAAATTTGAATTTCCCGCCGTGTCACTGCTGTGAACGGCGGGGGGTTTTTTGAATTTCCTGCCGCGCGTCGCTGCTATGGACGGCGCGGCGGGCGGTTTTGAATTTCCCGCCGCGCGTCGCTGCTATGGACGGCGCGGCGGGCGGTTTTGAATTTCCCGCCGCGCGTCGCTGTTCTGGACGGCGCGGCGGGGATTTTTTTTAATTTCCCGCCGCGCGTCACTTATATGGACGGCGCGGCGGGCGGTTTTGAATTTCCCGCCGCGCGTCACTGCTACGGACGGCGCGGCGGGGATTTTGAAAGTTTGTTGCGCGCCGCTTCTGTAGCAGCGCGGCTGGGTTTGGGGGAGATCTCCGCTCGTGTCCCGGCTGGAGGGGCGATGCAGCGGGGGATTATACTTACCTCCATCGGTACGGTGGGGTCCGTGCGAGCAGGGGAAAAAAGGGGCGGAGTCTCCACCGCCGGAACCGGAAGTGAGACGCCGGCCGGCGTTTTTGAAATTTTTGGCGGCTGCATCATCAGACGGCGCCTGCTGTGGGGACGGCAGGGACGTGCGGGGGGGGGCCGTGGAGCGGAGAATAGGAGGGGGTGGACCCCTGGCCAGACCTGCTGACCTGGATATCCGGGGGAGGATATAAGGAGCCTAGGAAAGAGGTAAAGCGCTTCTGCCCCATTTTCATGATGGACACTGCAGAAGCTCCCTCGGTGCAACAGGAGAGCCAGCAGCAGCAGACAGAGCGCTCCTCTTCAATGGCCAGCCGCAGAAGTTCCGCAGCTGGGGAAAAAGGCCCCTCCCCGTGATCTGGTACCTACTGCTGTATAATCTGGGTAAGAGATCGTCAGACTTAGAATACCCAGTAATGCAGTTTTTTCCCCATTTTGTGTCTGTTACTAGGGGAAGAAGTGTTCGGTGAAAAGCAAGCACAGGGAATGTGCCTTTTGTGCTTGCCCTCTGCCTGACGCTTGCCCTAAAAGGTTGTGCCAGCCATGCATGCAGCAGACGGTAGGGCATTTGAGGGGGAAGGGCAGGGGCCTAGGATGAGCTAGTAACCCCCCCCCCTATGCCCCTTCCCTTTTTAGATAGCGGAGGAGACTCCGGATTTCACCGAAAGCCTGAAGGAGATAATAAGAGCAGAGTTGAAAGCGTCCTCAAGACACGGAAAATCTTCCAGGCATAGAACTGTACCAGTTTTATCTGATTCAGATTCACCTGCCGCCCATGACAGGGGTGAAGTTGTGTCAGGACCCTCCTCGCCTTCCTCTTCGGCTTCCTCCTCGTCTTCTACGGAAGACGCTATCCGTTTTTGTTTTCCCTTGGACCAGATGGACAAATTTGTCAAATCAGTTAGGTCCACCATGGGGGTAGAAGAGGCGAAACCAGAGCTCTCGGTACAGGATCTGATGTTCGGTGGTCTAGATCCAAAAAAACGGAGATCCTTTCCACTAAATAGTAGCATCCAAGGCCTTATAGACAGAGAGTGGAAGAAGCCTGAAAAAAGAGGCTCCTTACCCCAAGCGTTTAAGCGAAGATATCCCTTTGAAGATCCCTTAACAGGTAGATGGGATAAGGCCCCGAAGCTGGATGCAGCAGTGGCGAAGGCTTCTAAAAAATCCTCCATCCCATTCGATGATATGGGGTCTTTGAAAGATCCACTAGACAAGAAGGCAGACTCCTTCTTGAAAGGCACATGGGAAATGTCAGCAGGTGCCCTGAGACCGGCGGTTGCAGCCACTTGTGCAGCCAGGTCATTGATGGTCTCGCTAGACCAGTTAGCATCCCAGTTAGCAGATGGAACCTCCAGGGGGTCAATTCGGAAGACCTTGCCAATAATTCAGAACGCAGCGGCTTTCCTGGCTGATTCCTCAGCGGACTCAGTAAGAATGGCTGCCAGAGCGGCAGGGCTGTCTAATGCAGCACGAAGGGCATTATGGCTCAAATGTTGGCCGGGCGATATTCAAGCCAGATCTCGCCTCTGCTCCATTCCGTGTGACGGCGAATATCTTTTTGGCCCGGTCCTGGACGAACTTTTAGAAAAGGCAGGGGACGACAAGAAAAAGTTTCCCAGTCTATCAACCCCTTCCTATAAAAGACCTTTCAGCAGAAGGAGGTTCAGCTACAGAAGGTCGTCCAGAGAACGAGCCAAATGGGATGAAAAGAGGCGAAGAGGTACAGGGTTTATGTTTAGGGGTCCACCTAAGGAAACAAAAAAACCCTCGCAATGACTAGCAATGCCGGTAGGAGGCAGATTGAGGGCCTTCTACCCGGCCTGGTCGGAAATCTCAAACAGTAGCTGGATCCTTAACATCATAGCTACAGGGCTGCGGTTAGAATTCTCCTCGGTACCTTGGGATAACTTTAAAATTACCCACTCAGATCATCCCCATCGGAGCAGGCCGCTTTAGAGTTGGAGGTTCAGGAGCTTTGCGCTAAGAAAGTCTTAGTGGAGGTACCAGAAGCAGAGCGGGGTAAGGGGTTTTACTCCCCTCTGTTTTTGATCCGTAAACCAGACGGGTCTTTTAGAACAATTATTAATTTGAAAGCCCTCAATAAGTTCCTGATTATTCACCCATTTAAAATGGAGACGGTCAGCTCGGCAATAAAGCTTCTGTTTGAAAATTGCTTTATGGTGGTGTTAGATCTGAAAGACGCTTATTACCACATACCGATCCATATGGAGCATCAGCGTTTCCTCAGGGTAGCAATCCAAATGGGGGAATCGCTGCGACATTTTCAATATAGCGCCCTTTCTTTTGGCTTGGCGGTTGCCCCACGAGTGTTCACTAAGGTTATGTCGGAGGTCATGGCCCACTTACATGAATCAAATATGCTCATAGTCCCCTACCTCGACGACTTTCTTATCATTGGAAAGACGGCAGAGCATTGCCTAGAGCAACTGCAAAAAGCGATATCTACCTTAGAGCGGCTGGGATGGCTAATAAATACCAAAAAGTCTCGTTTGAATCCGATGAGGGTTCAGCAATTTCTAGGGCTAATTCTGGATTCACAGAATCAGAACTGTAGTTTACCGTCAGACAAGTTAATTCACTTACGGTACCAGGTCCTAAACGCTTCCAAAACCCCTCCATGTCGCTTAGGAAGGCCATGTCTCTTTTGGGCTCCCTCTCGTCTTGCATTCCCGCGGTCCGGTGGGCTCAATTTCACACAAGGGCGCTGCAAGCTGAGGTCTTGCTGTATCAAAATTTGCTAGGTGGTTACCTGGAAGGCCAGCTATCCTTGTCCCAGGCTGCTATAAAATCCCTGGATTGGTGGAAGAATGAGACAAACCTGTCTAAGGGGGTTCCCTGGGAATATGAGATATCCCGAATAGTCACAACAGATGCTAGCCCCTCTGGGTGGGGGGCTCATATGGGGGACGTTATGGTTCAGGGCTTATGGGAGCAGGATCAAATTCATATGTCTTCTAATATGAAGGAATTAACAGCGGTAGAGCTAGCAATTAAAAAGCTCCTTCTCTATCTACAGGGTCACCACGTTCGAGTGCTCTCCGACAATCGGGTCACAGTCGCTTACATCAACCACCAGGGTGGTACTCGTTCCGGTCCTCTCATGGAAGTGGCAAGGCGCCTACTTCAGATAGCAGAACGACACTTTCTTTCTCTAACGGCTCTACATATAAGGGGAGAAGAAAATACCAAGGCGGACTTCTTAAGCCGCAATCTCCTGAGTCAAGGAGAGTGGTCATTAAAGACTTCCATCTTCGACCTAATTGTGCGGAAATGGGGTCAACCGGAGGTAGATCTCTTTGCTACCAAAAGCAACAGGAAAGTGAGACAGTTCTGCTCTCTAAATCCCAAAGAACGCCCTCTGGCAGTGGACGCTCTTCTATTACAGTGGGATTTCAATCTAGCCTACGCATTTCCTCCCCTGTCCTTACTCCCCCTAGTATTGAGGAAGGACAGGGCAAGGATAATAGTAATCGCTCCTTTTTGGCCCAGGAGGGCATGGTTTTCATGTCTCAGAAACATGTCGATAGCCGACCCGTGGGTCCTGCCGGATATTCCCGATCTGCTCTCCCAGGGTCCAGTCTACCATCCTCGAGTAGCGGGCCTCCACCTGACGGCGTGGATTTTGAACGGTCGCTGCTGAGAGATAAGGGGTTTTCTACTAATGTAATTAATACTCTCCTTAAAAGCAGGAAGGAGGTTACAACTAGAATCTACGCTAGGACTTGGAAGAAATTTCTCCAGAGCTCTGGGGTGATAGCAGGGGACCCAACACCGATAACCCAGATTCTAGAATTCCTACAAAAGGGTCTGGACTTAGGTCTTTCCACAAGCACCCTTAAGGTACAAGTTTCAGCTTTGGGGGCACTCTTTAGTAGCAACATCGCAAATAATTACTGGGTCAGTAGATTCATTAAAGCTGCGGGTAGGTCGAGACCCATAGTGAAGGTGAGAATCATGCCATAGGACTTGAACCTTGTTCTCACTGCTTTAACAGAGCCCCCTTTTGAACCTATATCAGCAGCATCAATAAAAATTCTTTCCCTTAAAACCGCTTTCCTGGTAGCAATAACCTCGGCTAGGAGGGTAAGTGACATCCAGGCACTATCTAGATTGTCTCCTTACACTCAGGTCCTGAATGACAGGATAATTCTTAGACCTGATCCGGCATACTTACCTAAGGTGTCTTCCGCTTTCCACAGAACACAGGAAATTGTTCTTCCTTCGTTCATCCCTAATCCATCTAATCAAAAAGAGATAAAACTCCATACTTTAGATGTTAGAAGATGTCTACTGCAATATTTGGCAGTCACTGATCCCTGGAAACGGGACAATGCATTGTTTGTCTCTTTTCAAGGAATTAAAGGTACTGCCACACTAAGCTATCCCGCTAGCGATCTCGTTAGCGTTGCATACTAATGAGATCGCTAGCGGGATTGTTTCTATATCGCTAAATGCGGCCACATTTAGCGATATAGTTAACGACGCTATCGCCGTTAGCGATCTTCTTAACGACTTTAGCGGTACAAAAGTACCGCTAAATCGCTAAGAAAAGGTGCCACACAGCGATTAGATACTTACCCAGCGGGAGCGCCAGCGATGAAATAGGGTCCGGAGCGATTCCAGCGACGAGCGAGATCACAGCAGGAAGCTCGTCGCTGGAAGCTGCCGCACTGAACAATATCGCTAACGGGATCGCTAAATAGTGACTTTTTTAGCGATCCCGTTAGCGATATTGTTTAGTGTGGCATACCCTTAACAAAGGCCGTAGATTAACAAAGAGCTCATTGGCCAGATGGATTAGGTAAGCAATTTCTCTGGCATACACCTCGAGGGGCAAGCCGGCACCTGAGAGGCTAAGGGCGCATTCCACCCGAGCTGTAGCGACTTCATGGGCAGAGAGGGCAGAAGTCTCGATTGACCAGATATGTAAGGCAGCTACGTGGTCTTCTCCACACACGTTTTACACTCATTATAGATTAGATTTGGGTGCTTCCTCAGACCTTTCTTTCGGACTAAGGGTGCTGCAGGCAGTAGTCCCTCCCTAAGTAGTTATTACTCTCTGTAATTCTCTCTGTAGTGCTGTCATGGACATTCGAATAAAGTCTAAGTTACTTACCGTTAACGGTATTTTTCGAAGTCCATGACAGCACCCTTACATTCCCACCCGGGTTCTATGTGCACTTCTTCCTCTTATGTAGTCCACATGTAATAAACAATTGATTAATGTTACTGTGTGATGCATAAAATTTTTTTGCTGTATACCATTTAACCTTGATGTCCTCTTATGCTCTGTAATCCAACTGATGTGTGGGAGAGGTGCCGCCCTTTTATATCTGTAGGTTTCCTGTTCCTAAGGGGCGGATCCCCTCTCTCTGTAGTGCTGTCATGGACTTCGAAAAATAAAAACACAACATGAAAATAGCCTCACCAGATATTGAAAGATGAACAGTGCACTAGCAGGATGCAGCCGGCTCCCACAGATAAAGGCTGGCGCAGCACAGGTGCCCTCCACTGATAAGGACAGCCACCCTATCACAAAAAAGTGATGATAAAGGTATAGGCTGCCTGTGGAAAAAACACACAATAAGGCTTGCTTAGGAGGACAAAAAAGTGCAATGCATAGTGTCTGGATAGCAGCCTATTTATAACGCCCATAATAGAAGGCGGGCTGTTCAGCACTATATATGCATCACACAAAAAAACCAGACCATCAAAAAGGAGCCTACCTGCACCCTGCAAAAGATGATAAAAAGTGCAAAAAAATGCATCTGATAAATGCATCAATGAGGTATTGGTTACTATTTTGGCCAAAGCAGATAAGCTCGCAAACCAACGGCAAGGTTCCCCATTATATTGCGAGTAACTAACTTACATAAATTCAAAGCTCACAGACAAAGATAGAAGGACTTAAAAATCCTAAAAAATTTTTTAGCAAAAACACAACATGAAAATAGCCTCACCAGATATTGAAAGATGAACAGTGCACTAGCAGGATGCAGCCGGCTCCCACAGATAAAGGCTGGCGCAGCACAGGTGCCCTCCACTGATAAGGACAGCCACCCTATCACAAAAAAGTGATGATAAAGGTATAGGCTGCCTGTGGAAAAACACACAAATAAGGCTTGCTTAGGAGGACAAAAAAGTGCAATGCATAGTGTCTGGATAGCAGCCTGTTGTGTTATGGTAGCTGAGGAGTGCAGGTAAAAAAGGAAATATACCAGAGCAGTTGGAATCTATGAGATTGCAGTACCCTGACTAACCACCACAACTAGAGGCAGCCGTGGAGCGTTCCTACGATGGTCCTAGACGCCTCGTCACAGCCTGAGAAACTAACTACACCTAAAGATAGAAATAGGAAAGCTATCTGCCCCGGAGCAGATCCCCAAAGATAACAGAAAGCCCCCAAACATGTAATGGCGGTTAGACAAGAGGAAATACTGACACAGAAAGAAAATAGTATGAGCAAACGCTGGGGCCCAAACTATCTAAATAGAAAAGGACAGGAAGGGTACTTACTGCAATCCCAGAAAACCCTGAAAAACACCAACTCTACTAATTTCAAAATCACCTGAGATCACACGACCTCTACCACCTAAATTAGTTCTCTGGTGTAACAAAAACAGCAGCCACTGAAAAAACTGCAAAAAGCAAAAGTACAAAACACAGTGGCTGGACTAAACTGAGAGGGCAAAAGCCCCTGGAGGGGACCCAGAAGGCCCCCACAGAAGTGCAGGACAAAATGCAAAAATATAGCAAAAACACAAAATAAGAAATTGTCTTATCTGATAGCAGGAGATGCAGACACGACACAGCAGGCTACAAGGGAAACTGGAAAGAAGGATTCAGACCAGAACAATTGATCACCGGCAACCCCGATGGGAAAATGATTCCCTTAAATAAGACCAATCAGTAACACCTGATTCCCAATCCTCACTAGTACCGCTTGTAACCACCAGAGGGAGCCTCTGCTCAGAACTCATCTCAAACCCATTCACAACAGTACCCCCCCCTTGAGGAGGGGTCACCGAACCCTCATTTGAGCAACCAGGTCGGTCAGGATGAGTTCTATGATACGCACGGATAAGTCTCCTAGCATGGATGTCCGAAGCAAACACCCAAGAATTATCTTCCTGACCATAACCTCTCCATTTAACCAAATACTGGAGTCTTCGTCTAGAAAAACGAGAATCCAATATTTTCTCAACCTCATACTCCAGATTGCCCTCAACCAAAACAGGGTCAGGAGGCACAGCAGCAGGAACCACTGGCTCAACAAACCTCTTCAACAAGGACTTGTGGAACACGTTATG
>JARQOD010002947.1:0-70793 GCA_033576555.1 Oophaga sylvatica
GCAGTACCTTATAAACCCCGCTGCGTCACTGCCAGCGTCACCCAATAGATTAACACTTTACACCCCTTTCTTTTAGCTGCCACCAGCTACGGCTTTTGATGAACAATTTATCAAGAGGGTCCGTAGCAACCCCAAAACAGTAGCGTAGTGCTTCAGGCACGTGCAAATTCGTTTATAGAGCAGGAGAAACAAACTAATAAATTTATAGGTTTATTCCTTAAAAACAGGCAATGCTTATATAATATAAAAAGATGTAACAAACTGAGACAATATCGTTATGTACAGATGCAGTTATAAAATAAAATGGGATTAAGAATGAAAGATAACTCACATGGTTGTTAGATCATTACAGGCAAGCCAGGCTGGGGAAGGAGCCACACGTCATAGTTCATTGGTAGATCTCTTACTCAGCACATCCCAGCAGAAAGACTACTGGTAAGGAACTTCACTGTAAGACTTATGCATGTCAGCTTCTGACCTCACAAAAAGGGCTGGTCCTCTGGCCACCTCCCCTGGCTGCAAGCTATGGTTTGAGCTCTGCAATATCATAAGGTTCATAACTCGTTCTGTGAACCTAGCAAAATAACGGCAGACCTATCAATGGTCTTGCTTTGAAATAATGGTTCAAATGAACCCAAACTTGGGTGACATAGCTCATGGGGCACGCGAGAATTCCATTTCTCGGGCTCTGTTGGAGTTACGGGTTCACCGGTACCACGGGAACGATGCCCGTCGGCGCATGGTTCAACACAGTGACGTTCGTGTTTCTAGCGAATGCTCCCACCGTGTTATTAACCAAAAAAGAATGAATACTCCAACATGGCTGCTATAGGAAGAAAGCACGTGTTCGGACAATGCAGGACCCCTGCGGTGAAGCGGGAAAACTTCCAGCACTGGCAGCTCACATTACACTGCCTGAGTGCAGGCTGACAGGGGGGAAGGGAGAAGTATGAGAGCTGCAGAGAGAAGGAGGGCTTTCAGCAGTACAAAAAAAAAAGAGATGAGGACAGCAATTCCAGCACAGCACTCATCACACCTCCCCCCCTTTGAGGGCGCTACGGAGGCATGACCTGTCGGTAATCCGACATGCGCACCTCAGCGGGTTCGCCACGTCGTGATAACCCATCAGCATTCCCATGATCACTGCCTTTCTTGTGTTGTACGGCAAAATCATACTGCTGCAGGGCAAGGCTCCAGCGTAGCAACCTACCATTGGTTCCGGACACTGTGTGCAGCCAGCTCAGAGGGTTGTGGTCGGTGACCACCTTGAAGGTGCGCCCGTACAGGTAGGGCTGCAAACGTTGCAGTGCCCAGACCATGGCCAGGCACTCCTTCTCGATGGTGGAGTATGCCACTTCCCTTGGCAGAAGTTTCCGGCTCAGGTACAACACGGGGTGCTCCTGGTCCCCCGAATCAACCTGGCTGAGTACAGCACCGAGGCCAAATTCGCTGGCATCAGTCTGTACCAGGAAGGGCCGACTGCTGTCGACGGCTCTCAACACTGGAGAGCTGCACAGGGCTGTTTTCAAAGCTCGGAATGCCGCCTCACAGCCATCTGTCCAGTTGACTGTTTGGGGTAGACCGCCCTTGGTGAGGTCCGTCAAGGGTTTTGCAATGGCGCTATAGTTCGGTACGAAACGCCTATAGTACCCTGCAGTGCCCAGGAAGGACTTCACCTGCTTTTTGGTCCTGGGGGTGGGCCAGGACACGATCGCGTCCACTTTCTCGGGCTCTGGACTCATGGAACCCCCGCCTACCCGGTGCCCCAGGTAGTGGACCTCCCTCATGCCCATCTGGCATTTTCCCGGCTTGATGGTCAGACCTGCCTGGTGAATACGCTTGAGCACCTCCTGGAGATGCTGAAGGTGTTCCTCCCAGGTGGAACTGAAGACGGCAATGTCGTCCAGGTACGCCACAGCGTACTCCTCCAGTCCCTGAAGCAGGTGGTTGACCATCCGCTGAAAAGTGGCAGGGGCATTCTTCATGCCGAAAGGCATGACCGTGGACTCGTACAGTCCAAAAGGGGTGATAAAGGCAGATTTCTCCTGCGCCGCAGGGCTCAGGGGAATCTGCCAGTATCCCCGGCTCAAATCCATGATGGATATGTACTTGGCATTCGCCAACCGCTCCAGCAGATCCTCGATGCTTGGCATTGGGTGCGCATCAGAGGTAGTGATGGCGTTGAGCCCCCTGTAGTCCACGCAGAACCGGGTGGTCCGATCCTTTTTTGGCACGAGAACTACAGGTGAGGCCCACGCGCTTTTGGACGGCCGGATCACCCCCAGCTGCAACATCTCATGGATCTCCTGGCGCATAATCTGCTGCACCTCCTCAGAGATCCGATAAGGTGTCCGCCGTAACGGGGCGTGATTCCCGGTGTCCACCTCGTGGACTGCCAACTCGGTCCTTCCGGGTCGGTTCGTGAACTCGGCCCGGAAGGGTTCCAGAGTGGTCAGCAACTGCAACCGCTGGGAGACGGTTAGCGAGGCATTTACCTCCATGTCCTCAATGGACCCATTGGCATTAGCTTGGGCCAGCATGTCTAGGAGGGGATCCTCTTCCCCGTCCTCGGGCAGATTGCAGACCGGTAGGACGCAGGCTTCACGTTCGTGATGGCCTTCATCATGTTGACGTGAAAGGCCTTGCGCCTACCCCGAGTGTGGTCAAGCGTGACCACGTAGGTGGCTGGGTTGAGCTGTTGGTGCACGACATACGGGCCTTCCCAGGCTGCCTGAAGCTTATCCTTTGGTACGGGGACCAGCACCCACACCTTTTGACCCACCTGGTAGGTCCGCTCCCGGGCGTTCTGGTCGTACCAGTGCTTCTGGTCAGCCTGAGCCTGCGTCATGTTGTCATGCACCAACTGCGTCAAGGTCTGCATCTTGTCGCGGAAGCGCATGACATAATCCACGATGGACACTTCCGTGGGGTTTGGCTCATCTTCCCAGGATTCTCTTATCAACCCAAGGGGTCCCCGGACTCGCCTACCATACAGGAGCTCGAAGGGGAGAACCCCGTCGAGGCCTGCGGGACTTCTCTGTAGGCAAATAGCAGGTGTGGGAGGTACCGCTCCCAATCGCATCCCTGGGTCTCAACCAGCATGCGGAGCATCTGTTTGAGGTACCGTTAAAGCGCTCACACAAACCATTGGTCTGTGGGTGATACGCACTCGATACCATACGCGTCACCTGCATTTTGCTGCAGAGAGCCTTCATTAGGCGAGACATAAATTGAGTCCCTTGATCGGTAAGCATCTCCCTGGGAAATCCTACCCGTGAAAAGATGGTCACCAGTGCATCCGCCACCTTATCTGCCCTAGTTGAGGACAGAGCTACTGCCTCCGGGTACCGGGTAGCGTAGTCTACCACAGTAAGGATGTATTGCTTTCCAGAGCTGCTGGGGACGGCCAGCGGGCCCACAATGTCCACCGCGATCCTCTGGAAAGGCTCCTCTATCACTGGCAACGGGATCAGGGGAGCCTTAAGAGCAGGCCCCGCCTTCCCCACTCTTTGACAGGTGATACAGGAGTGGCAGTAGTTAGTCACATCTGTCCCCATCTTGGGCCAATAGAAGTGTTGAGACAGCCGTGCCTTAGTTTTGCTGATCCCCAAGTGTCCAGCGAGTGGAATCTCATGGGCAATCCTCAACAACCCACCTCGGAACTGGTGCGGGACGACCAGCTGTTTCCCCCTCAACCACTCCTTTTGGGAATCTCCGGGTACTGTCTCCCGGTACAACCTTCCTCGTTCCCAGAACACCCTCTCCTTATCAGTCACGGAGGTGGGCGTCTCGGCGAGGTGCCTCAAGTTCTCCAGGCTCGCATCTGAGTGCAGAGCGGCCTGGAACTCCTGGCTGGAGGCAGCCAGAAGTGACGTCAGGGTTCCTCCCTCACTGGGACCCTCTGGGACCGGCTCTGGGTCCACCTCTGGTTCAGTCTCTCCGGTAGCGGAGGAGGGTCCAGATGGCAGGGCGCTACCTGCGATCCGGGCACTCTGACTGCGGGTGACAGCAGCTACATATGCAGTCTCCCCGGGGATTTCTATAGACCCATCAGCCTGCGCTGCTATGGGCTCTACCTCCCCATCCACCCCCAACACTTCAGGAGCAGTGCTACTTATGGGCCAGTTACCTTCCTCGGTGGCACTGGTCAGTGTCATGGCGTCACCTTCCTCCCGGTTCCCATGCACCTCCCCATTTCCTTGAGCACTGTCGCTTGCTCCTGCTAGGGGTTCCTCAGCCGTCTCACTCCGCAGAGCGACGGGACTGAACGCTCCTGTACCTGTGGACACATCTACCACTTCAGAGAAAGGGTTAACAGATTCAGATGGCACAGATACATCACTATCAACATCAGTCCTAGGGAAAGAAAGGTTATCAGTTGCATCATCACTTCGCAAAGCATTAGCAGGTAACACAATCAGTTTCCCATCATCATCAACATCAACATCATGGTTAACGTTAACCTTATCATCAGATTGGGAAGGGGTGTCAGGGACATAGTACGCCACCATCCTCCCCAGATCAGTCCCCAATAAAACATCAGTGGGCAGGTTTTCGGACACCCCCACTTCCTTCACCCCGCTCCCGGTACCCCAGTCAATGAAAACTCGGGCTATCGGCAAGGGGTAGTGGACGCCCCCAATCCCTGTGACAGTTAAGGTTTTCCCCGGAATCAACTCTTCAGGGGCCGCCAGTTCGGGTCGGATGAGGGTTCGTTCAGCCCCGGTGTCCTTGAGGCCTGTAGCAAGACGGGCCCCCACGCGGACGGGCTACACGTTGTCATCAACCCTCCCCACCACACCACCCACCAAAAGAACAGAGGCGTTGGGCCCGGAGGCCTTGGCTGGGGGGTTCTTCTGCCTCTCCGGACAGGTGGCGCTGATGTGTCCAGTCCTTTTACAGGAGAAACACTGGCGGGGGTCTGATGTAGGCCTGGCGCTGGCAAAGGGGATAGTGCCTCCAGAGGGACGACTGGCAGGGGCACTGGGGTTGGTTGCAGGCTTACCCCCTACCCAACGGGTGGTGACGGCCTTCCGCACCTCGGGTTTCCGGTTGGCCTCATAGCTGTCGGCGATCCGTGCTGTTGTGACCGCGTCCTCCGGTTCTCGGTCCAGGATGAACTGTCGGACCTCAGCTGGGCACAGATGCAGGAACTGGTCTTTGATCATCAGGTCTTTCAGCTCCTCATAGGTGTCAACTGACAGTCCATGGATCCACTGGTCAAAGTGGTTCCTGAGTCCTTGCACCACATCGCTATAACTGTCGTGTGGGACACGTTGGAGGTTCCGGAACTTCTTTCGGTATACCTCAGGGGTTAGCTGGTACTTGGCAATCAGGGCCTGCTTGATGGCCTCATAGTCACTGTCTTGATCTGGCGCGAGGGAAGCGAACGCCTCCAAAGCTTTGCCCTTTAGCCCGGGGGTCAAGTACCTGGCCCATTGGTCGGCAGGCAGCCGGTACTGTCTGCAGACTTTCTCAAAGGCCCGCAGAAAAGTGTCCAAGTCTCCGTCCCTTTCCAGCACGGGAAAGTGCTCCGGCCGGGGCTTGGGACTCTGAGTGCTGCTGGGCACACTGCTCTGAGCTGTGGAGGGCATTGCCCCTCGCTGAACCATCTCCAGCTCATGGGCTCTCTGCGCTTGGGCTTCCCGCTCGGCTCGGGCTCTCTCAGCCTCCCGCTCGGCTCTCTCAGCCTCTCGCTGGGCTTGGCGCTCGGCTCGGGCCTCCTGCTGGTATTGCTGAATCAGCTTCAGGCGCTCCCCCCGGTCGTCGGTGGGGAGTTCCTCCAGGGCCGCCTGCAGGTAAGGGTCCAGCCCGCCCTGGGTGTAAGCCTGCAGGGTTTGGGCCTCTGCTGCCGCCCCACCTTGGCTTGGGCCGGCTTCTGTGCCCTCCTCGCTCTCAGCGTGGTCCTGTGGCATCAGGACCTTGATCAGTTGAGCTTTGGTTTGGCCCCTGGGGTCAAGGCCTCGGGAAATGCATATTCCAGCAAGAGTGTCCCTTTTCTGCAGTTTGTACCAACTTGCTCCTATTGTAGCCATGTTTGCCAAATAAAAGATAGGATAGAAAAACAAAGAGAAGGGAGGGGTAACCGCAAGTACACACAATTGTCTCAGGACTAATAAACACTGAGTCTGTTCTCCAAAACTTTAGATGCAGGGTCGCTGAAGAACCGTGCAAGTTTTTTAGTGAATGGAATGATTGCTCAAACCAGATCACTAATGCTCTATAATCCCACCGCTGTGCCACCAATATGTGATGAACGGGCACACAGTCCGCCACACGGTAGCCCGGGGTCACGGCTTGTGATCCCACCGCTGCCACCAATATGTGATGAACGGGCACACAGTCCGCCACACGGTAGCCCGGGGGTCACGGCTTGTGATCCCACCGCTGCCACCAATATGTGATGAACGGGCACCCAGTCCGCCACACGGTAGCCCGGGGGTCACGGCTTGTGATCCCACCGCTGCCACCAATATGTGATGGAACGTGCACACACACGACGGCTGCTGCCGTCCGACCCAGTAAACTGCAGGGATTTATAACTATCCCACTTCCACTTAGGAACTTGCAGCTCTCTGGCGCCCCCCTTACCCTCAGGTCAGTCAGGGAACTGCACCTAGGATAATTAGTCGCCAGACGGGTCACTTGGATGTGTGCTGGCTATTGGGCACGCTGCAGTGAGGGAATTATAATTACTCCTGGCTGCAGCCAGGCAGTACCCTTATAAACCCCGCTGCGTCACTGCCAGCGTCACCCAATAGATTAACACTTTACACCCCTTTCTTTTAGCTGCCACCAGCTACGGCTTTTGATGAACAATTTATCAAGAGGGTCCGTAGCAACCCCAAAACAGTAGCGTAGTGCTTCAGGCACGTGCAAATTCGTTTATAGAGCAGGAGAAACAAACTAATAAATTTATAGGTTTATTCCTTAAAAACCAGGCAGTGCTTATATAATATAAAAAGATGTAACAAACTGAGACAATATCGTTATGTACAGATGCAGTTATAAAATAAAATGGGATTAAGAATGAAAGATAACTCACATGGTTGTTAGATCATTACAGGCAAGCCAGGCTGGGGGAAGGAGCCACACGTCATAGTTCATTGGTAGATCTCTTACTCAGCACATCCCAGCAGAAAGACTACTGGTAAGGAACTTCACTGTAAGACTTATGCATGTCAGCTTCTGACTTCACAAAAAGGGCTGGTCCTCTGGCCACCTCCCCTGGCTGCAAGCTATGGTTTGAGCTCTGCAATATCATAAGGTTCATAACTCGTTCTGTGAACCTAGCAGAATAACGGCAGACCTATCAATGGTCTTGCTTTGAAATAATGGTTCAAATGAACCCAAACTTGGGTGACATAGCTCATGGGGCACCCGAGAATTCCATTTCTCGGGCTCTGTTGGAGTTACGGGTTCACCGGTACCACGGGAACGATGCCCGTCGGCGCATGGTTCAACACAGTGACGTTCGTGTTTCTAGCGAATGCTCCCACCGTGTTATTAACCAAAAAAGAATGAATACTCCAACATGGCTGCTATAGGAAGAAAGCACGTGTTCGGACAATGCAGGACCCCTGCGGTGAAGCGGGAAAACTTCCAGCACTGGCAGCTCACATTACACTGCCTGAGTGCAGGCTGACAGGGGGGGAAGGGAGAAGTATGAGAGCTGCAGAGAGAAGGAGGGCTTTCAGCAGTACAAAAAAAAAAGAGATGAGGACAGCAATTCCAGCACAGCACTCATCACAGGCCTTTAAAAGAAAATTTCATCTTCCACTTCCTTAACTGTTCAACATAACAGTAATGTTGACCAGGGGTGCCCAAAGTTTTTTTTATTGCCCTATAGTAAGAAGCTTTAGAGGGTCACCATGTTTAGGATGGGACGTAGCTGGGGGAATGTCCTTCTAAGACCATTTACATAACAGCGTTGAAGACTACATATACAGTGGAGGAAATAAATATTTGAACCCCTACTAGTTTTGTAAGTTTGCCCACTGACAAAGACATGAACAGTCTATAATTTTAAGGGTAGATTAATAATTATAATTATATATAATATCAAAAATAAAATCCAGAAATTCACATTGCATAAATTATATAAATTTATTTGCATTTTGCAGTGAGAAATAAGTATTTGATCACCTACCAACCATTAAGAGTTCTGGCTCCTTCAGACCAGTTAGACTCCTAATCAGCTCGTTCCCTGCATTACAGACAGCTGTCTTACATAGTCACCTTTATAAAAGACTCCTGTCCACAGACTCAATCAGTCAGACTCTAACCTCTACAACATGGGCAAGACCAAAGAGCTTTATAAGGATGTCAGGGACAAGATCATAGACCTGCACAAAGCTGGAATGGGCGACAAAACCATAAGAAAGACGCTGGGTGAGAAGAAGACAACTGCTGGTGCAATAGGAAGAAAATGGAAGAAATACAAAATGACTGTCAATCGACATCGATCTGAGGCACCGTGCAAAATCTCACCTCGTGGAGTATCCTTGATTATGAGGAAGGTGAGAGATCAGCCTAAAACTACACGGGGGAACTTGTTAATGATCTCAAAGCAGCTGGGACCACAGTCACCAAGAAAACCATTGGTAACACATTACGCCGTAAAGGTTTACAGTCCTGCAGTGCCGCAAGGTCCCTCTGCTCAAGAAGGCCCATGTGCAGGACGTCTGAAGTTTCCCAATGACACCTGGATGATTCTGTGAGTGATTGGGAGAAGGTGATGGAAACAACAAAAACCCTCACTGTAGCATTGATCCACTCCCGCCTGGACTACTGCAACGCTCTATTACTTGGCCTCCCCATTACTCGACTATCCCCTCTCCAGTCCATCCTTAATGCAGCAGCCAGGGTCATCCATCTGGCTAATCGGTACTCGGACGCTTCCGCTCTTCGCCAGTCCTTACACTGGCTGCCCATTCATTATAGGATCCAATTCAAAGTACTGGTTCTCACCCACAAAGCTCTCCACAGTGCAGCACCCCCCTACATCTCCTCCCTCATTTCTATCTATCACCCTGCCCGTCCTCTCCACAGTGCAGCACCCCCCTACATCTCCTCCCTCATTTCTATCTATCACCTGCCCGTCCTCTCCACAGTGCAGCACCCCCCTACATCTCCTCCCTCATTTCTGTCTATCACCCTGCCCGTCCTCTCCACAGTGCAGCACCCCCCTACATCTCCTCCCTCATTTCTATCTATCACCTGCCCGTCCTCTCCACAGTGCAGCACCCCCATACATCTCCTCCCTCATTTCTGTCTATCACCCTGCCCGTCCTCTCCACAGTGCAGCACCCCCCTACATCTCCTCCCTCATTTCTATCTATCACCTGCCCGTCCTCTCCACAGTGCAGCACCCCCCTACATCTCCTCCCTCATTTCTATCTATCACCCTGCCCGTACTCTCCACAGTGCAGCACCCCCTACATCTCCTCCCTCATTTCTATCTATCACCTGCCAGTCCTCTCCACAGTGCAGCACCCCCCTACATCTCCTCCCTCATTTCTATCTATCACCCTGCCCGTCCTCTCCACAGTGCAGCACCCCCCTACATCTCCTCCCTCATTTCTATCTATCACCTACCCGTCCTCTCCACAGTGCAGCCCCTCTACATCTCCTCCCTCATTTCTATCTATCACCTGCCCGTCCTCTCCACAGTGCAGCACCCCAACATCTCCTCCCTCATTTCTATCTATCACCTGCCCGTCCTCTCCACAGTGCAGCACCCCCCTACATCTCCTCCCTCATTTCTATCTATCACCCTGCCAGTCCTCTCCACAGTGCAGCACCACCCTACATCTCCTCCCTCATTTCTATCTATCACCTGCCCGTCCTCTCCACAGTGCAGCACCCCCCTACATCTCCTCCCTCATTTCTATCTATCACCTGTCCGTCCTCTCCACAGTGCAGCACCCCCCTACATCTCCTCCCTCATTTCTATCTATCACCTACCCATCCTCTCCACAGTGCAGCACCCCCTACATCTCCTCCCTCATTTCTATCTATCACCTGCCCGTCTCTCCACAGTGCAGCACCCCCTACATCTCCTCCCTCATTTCTATCACCCTGCCCGTCCTCTCCACAGTGCAGCACCCCCCTACATCTCCTCCCTCATTTCTATCTATCACCTGCCCGTCCTCTCCACAGTGCAGCACCCCCCTACATCTCCTCCCTCATTTCTATCTATCACCCTGCCCGTCCTCTCCACAGTGCAGCCCCCCTACATCTCCTCCCTCATTTCTATCTATCACCCTGCCCGTCCTCTCCACAGTGCAGCACCCCCTACATCTCCTCCCTCATTTCTATCTATCACCTGCCCGTCCTCTCCACAGTGCAGCACCCCCCTACATCTCCTCCCTCATTTCTATCTATCACCCTGCCCGTCCTCTCCACAGTGCAGCACCCCCTACATCTCCTCCCTCATTTCTATCTATCACCTGCCCGTCCTCTCCACAGTGCAGCACCCCCCTACATCTCCTCCCTCATTTCTGTCTATCACCCTGCCCGTCCTCTCCACAGTGCAGCACCCCCTACATCTCCTCCTCATTTCTATCTATCACCTGCCGTCCTCTCCACAGTGCAGCACCCCCTACATCCTCCTCCTCCCCTCTTTCTATCTATCTCACCTGCCCGTCCTCTCCACAGTGCAGCACCCCCCTACATCTCCTCCCTCATTTCTATCTATCACCTGCCCGTCCTCTCCACAGTGCACCCCCTACATCTCTCCCTCATTTCTATCTATCACCTGCCGTCCTCTCCACAGTGCAGCCCCCTACATCTCCTCCTCATTTCTATCTATCACCTGCCCTCCTCTCCACAGTGCAGCACCCCCTACATCTCCTCCCTCATTTCTATCTATCACCTGCCCGTCCTCTCCACAGTGCAGCACCCCCCTACATCTCCTCCCTCATTTCTATCTATCACCTGCCCGTCCTCTCCACAGTGCAGCACCACCCTACATCTCCTCCCTCATTTCTATCTATCACCTGCCCGTCCTCTCCACAGTGCAGCACCCCCTACATCTCCTCCCTCATTTCTATCTATCACCTGCCGTCCTCTCCACAGTGCAGCACCCCCCTACATCTCCTCCCTCATTTCTATCTATCACCCTGACCCAGTCCTCTCCACAGTGCAGCACCCCCTACATCTCCTCCCTCATTTCTATCTATCACCTGCCCGTCCTCTCCACAGTGCAGCACCCCCTACATCTCCTCCCTCATTTCTATCTATCACCTGCCCGTCCTCTCCACAGTGCAGCACCCCCTACATCTCCTCCCTCATTTCTATCTATCACCTGCCCGTCCTCTCCACAGTGCAGCACCCCCTACATCTCCTCCCTCATTTCTATCTATCACCTGCCCGTCCTCTCCACAGTGCAGCACCCCCTACATCTCCTCCCTCATTTCTATCTATCACCCTGCCCGTCCTCTCCACAGTGCAGCACCCCCTACATCTCCTCCCTCATTTCTATCTATCACCCTGCCCGTCCTCTCCACAGTGCAGCACCCCCTACATCTCCTCCCTCATTTCTATCTATCACCCTGCCCGTCCTCTCCACAGTGCAGCACCCCCTACATCTCCTCCTCATTTCTATCTATCACCTGCCCGTCCTCTCCACAGCGCAGCACCCCTACATCTCCTCCTCATTTCTATCTATCACCTGCCCGTCCTCTCCACAGTGCAGCACCCCCCTACATCTCCTCCCTATTTCTATCTATCACCTGCCCGTCCTCTCCACAGCGCAGCACCCCCTACATCTCCTCCCTCATTTCTATCTATCACCCTGCCCGTCCTCTCCACAGTGCGCACCCCCTCATCTCCTCCCTCATTTCTATCTATCACCTGCCCGTCCTCTCCACAGGCAGCACCCCCTACATCTCCTCCCTCATTTCTATCTATCACCTGCCGTCCTCTCCACAGTGCAGCACCCCCCTACATCTCCTCCCTCATTTCTTCTATCACCCTGCCCGTCCTCTCCACAGTGCAGCACCCCCTACATCTCCTCCCTCATTTCTTCTATCACCCTGCCCGTCCTCTCCACAGTGCAGCACCCCCTACATCTCCTCCCTCATTTCTATCTATCACCCTGCCCGTCCTCTCCACATGCAGCACCCCCTACATCTCCTCCCTCATTTCTATCTATCACCCTGCCCGTCCTCTCCACAGTGCAGCACCCCCTACATCTCCTCCCTCATTTCTATCTATCACCCTGCCCGTCCTCTCCACAGGCAGCACCCCCTACATCTCCTCCCTCATTTCTATCTATCACCCTGCCCGTCCTCTCCACAGTGCAGCACCCCCTACATCTCCTCCCTCATTTCTATCTATCACCTGCCGTCCTCTCCACAGTGCAGCACCCCCTACATCTCCTCCCTCATTTCTATCTATCACCCTGCCTCCTCTCCACAGTGCAGCACCCCCTACATCTCCTCCCTCATTTCTATCTATCATTCTGCCCGTCCTCTCCACAGTGCAGCACCCCTACATCTCCTCCCTCATTTCTATCTATCACCTACCGTCCTCTCCACAGCGCAGCACACCTACATCTCCTCCTCATTTCTATCTATCACCTCCCGTCCTCTCCACAGTGCAGCACCCCTAATCTCCTCCCTCATTTCTTTCTATCACCCTGCCGTCTCTCCACAGTGCAGCCCCCTACATCTCCTCCCTATTTCTATCTATCACTGCAGTCCTCTCCACAGTGCAGCACCCCCTACATCTCCTCCTCATTTCTATCTATACTGCCGCTCTCCACAGTGCAGACCCCCTACTACACCTCCTCTTTCTATCTATCACCCGCCCGTCCTCTCCACAGTGCAGCACCCCTACATCTCCTCCTCATTTTATCTATCACCTGCCCGTCCTCTCCACAGTGCAGCCCCCTATCATCCCTCCATCATTTCTATCTAAGTGCGTCTCTCACAGGCACACCCTACATCCTCCCTCATTTCTATCTATCACCCTGCCGTCCTCTCCACAGTGCAGCCCCCTACATCTCCTCCCTCATTTCTATCTATCACCTACCCGTCCTCTCCACAGTGCAGCACCCCCCTACATCTCCTCCCTCATTTCTATCTATCACCTGCCTGTCCTCTCCACAGTGCTAGCACCCCCTACATCTCCTCCCTCATTTCTATCTATCACCCTGCCCGTCCTCTCCACAGCTGCAGCACCCCCTACATCTCCTCCCTCATTTCTATCTATCATTCTGCCCTCCTCTCACAGTGCAGCACCCCTACATCTCCTCCTCATTTCTATCTATCACCCTGCCCGTCCTCTCCACAGTGCAGCACCCCCTACATCTCCTCCCTCATTTCTATCTATCACCCTGCCCGTCCTCCACAGTGCAGCCCCCCTACATCTCCTCCATCATTTCTATCTATCACCCTGCCCGTCCTCTCCACAGCGCAGCACCCCCTACATCTCCTCCCTCATTTCTATCTATCACCCTGCCCGTCCTCTCCACAGTGCAGCCCCCCTACATCTCCTCCCTCATTTCTATCTATCACCTACCCGTCCTCTCCACAGTGCAGCACCCCTACATCTCCTCCCTCATTTCTATCTATCACCCTGTCCGTCCTCTCCACAGTGCAGCACCCCCCTACATCTCCTCCCTCATTTCTATCTATCATTCTGCCCGTCCTCTCCACAGTGCAGCACCCCCCTACATCTCCTCACTCATTTCTATCTATCGGCCTAACCGACTGCTGCGCTCTGCAAACGACTTTAGACTAACCTCTGCACTAATCCGTACCTCCCACTCCCGACTCCAAGACTTCTCCCGCGCTGCGCCAATCCTCTGGAATGCTCTACCCCAAGAAATTAGGACTATCCACAATTTGCATGGTTTCAGGCGCTCCCTCAAAACACATTTGTTCAGAGCGGCCTATCACATTCACTAATCAAAGTCATTCTATGTGTAAGTGTGTGTGTGTAGCCCATTCACTATCTCCATCCATCCCTCACTCCCTCAAGATGGCTGGACCATCATTGTAAATGCACCATTGTGTATACACACCTGTACTTTGTATCTCCCCCACCTCATTGTAGATTGTAAGCTCTCACGAGCAGGGGCGGCTTATTTTGCTTTAATTATTGTATTGTTAACGTTGTTACTTATGACTTGTGTTTTGAAACTGTTAAACTGTAAAGCGCTGCGGAATATGTTGGCGCTATATAAATAAAGATTATTATTATTACTATTAGGTGCTGTGGTCAGATGAGACAAAAATTGAGCTCTTTGGCATTAACTCAACTCACCGTGTTTGGAGGAAGAGAAATGCTGCCTATGACCCAAAGAACACCGTCCCCACTGTCAGGCATGGAGGTGGACACATTACGTTCTGGGGTGTGTCTCTTCTAAGGGCACAGGACTACTTCACCGCATCAGTGGGAGAATGGATGGAGCCATGTACCGTAAAATCCTGGGTGACAACTTCCTTCCCTCCGCCAGGACATTAAAAATGGGTCGTGGCTGGGTCTTCCACCAAGACAATGACCCAAAACATACTGTCAAGGCAGCAAAGGAGCGGCTCTAAAAGAAGCACATTAATGTCATGGAGTGGCCTAGCCAGTCTCCAGACCTTCATCCCATAGAAAACTTATGGAGGGAGGTGAAGCTCCGAGTTACAAGCGACAGCCTCAAAATCTTAATGATTTAGGGATGATCTACACAATCAGCAATAGTGTACGTGTGTAATTCACTATTAATTAATCCTCAGGATTACAACAGGAGTATAGCGAGGAGAGTCTCCCTTAATGTAAAACGTAACTTTTACTAGAATAATTAAAATCTTGGACAAATACTCGCACAAAGTGCTCAAATAAAATAAATATAAATAAATATAATTGGTTTGATCTCATCAATGTAGAGGACGTTTATCCACAGCAGGTTCACTTTTGACCATAATCAGGATCAATTGTCCATAAGGGGGAAGGAGGGATGTATTTTTCCCTGACTCCCTGTCGTGCCCCTGTATTGCTCCTGCCCTCACAAGGGCAGGCCCCAAGTGTGACCTGCTATGGACTACCCACCATCCAAAGAAGGCAATGAATTCTCCCTACGCGTTTCCTTCTCAGTCATAGGGATTCATCAGGGGAGTTAAATAAGATTAAACCCAGTGGGAATTAATACTCTATGTCCATCTAAGACATAGGGACCTGCAGTGGCAGGATTCCCTTAAACTGGTGTGACCATTGTCGTCACTGCTTTGTCTCGTTAACCCTTTCCTCCTCGGAACGTGGTACCAGAGAGAATAAGACACAGACACAAAGTATGCGTCAATAAACTCTGCCCTTTATTGCTGGATAAGGGTCTTATATACACCCCTGAAGCAGGAAGCGGAATTACCATATATGGCGGTTAATACAACTTATCACTATACGTAGAATACTGATTTCAACCGAAAACTCCATTCTTGCCCTTGTCTCCTAGAACTACTCAGGCGGGCGGGGTGTATTGACCAAAATGAGGAACATCTTATCTTGACTTCTGGTACGCATCAGCCTGTCTGACAGAAAACAAGGCCTTCTGAACTTTAAAAATGCTGGTTCAGCTCTAACACCATCTATGTCCCAGCCTATTTATTAATCATTGGTGTCAATGAGCCCCGCAGTTCAGGCTCCTTTAAATAGACCCATGAAGTATGGCCCGCCCTCGGCATGTGACATCATACTTGATCCGGCGTTGGTGTATAACATCATGTTTATTCCAGCCCCTCCCCGTGCATATGCTCACATGTACTTATCGGGTACTCCCAATAAGCTGTTGTTGTGAACGTGTTGGAAACAACTTCGGAGCTGAGGCTCCCTCGGGTGGTTGCTGAGGGTATTGAACCTATGTTGAACAGCAATTGTCCACCACCTGTAATTGATGAATGGTTATCAGGGGGGACGGACTGGCCTGATATAAGTGAGCTGACCTCCCATGATCCTCGCCGGTGATCAATTGTTACTTCCTGGTCTTGGTTGGAATTTAGCTTGCTTTCTGCTGTCTCTTGCTATCATTCAGATAAGTTACTTTCTGTTTTTTTTTCTGTGGTTTGATTTTCCTTGTTTTTGCTGCCTTGCTTTTTGAGTTCACCCGGGTCCCCTTTGGGGGCTTGTGGTGGTCTCTGTTCTCTTTTTGTATTTGTTCTTTTGCTCAGTTCTTGTGATTTTTTACTGCTGGGTAGCTGCGTGTTCACACCAGAAATCTGATATAGGTGGTTGAGACCGTGTGGTCTCAGCATTTTTGTAATCAGAAGTGTTGGAGTTTTTCCTAGGGTTTTTCTGGGTTGCAGACAGTATTCTCTCCTGTGCTGTCCTATCTAGACAGTTTTGGGCCCCAGCGTTTGCTCATTCAATTTTCTGTCTGTGTTTGTGTTTTCATCTTGTCTAACCGCCATTATATGTTTGGGGGCTTCCTATTCCTTTGGGGCTCTACTCCAGGGCAGTTAGCTTTCCTCTTTCCATCTTCAGGGGTAGCTAATCTCTCCGGCTGTGACGAGTCGTCTAGGACACCGTAGGAACGTCCCACGGCTGCTTCTAGTTGTGCGGTTAGTTTAGGGGTCTGCAACCTATTAGACCCCAACCTCTCTGGTGTTTGGCTGTGTGTAGCCCAGCTACGCAGGCACACACATAAAATCCAGGAGAATGCACAGGAAGGTAACCACAAAAGCTTGCTATTCATGCACTTCACTTACAATTTCAGACACACCCACTAGGGGTATAGGAGGTGGTGACACGTAGCAGAGCTCAGTCAAGCTTCCTGTCTCAGGACAGTGCAGACCAGTCTGTTTCCTGTCTGAGAAGAGCTCAGATCAGTCAGATAGTTTCCTGTCTTCAGACAGTGCAGTTCTGTGCCAGTTCAGTCTGGACTTGGAGAGGAGAGAGGACTGAATCCTCGCAGAGCTAGCGTAGCTCACCTGACAGAGAAGTGGAGGCTAGTACGGGTGAAGTGCATCATCCTAGCCTAGTCAGAGCTACCCTTAATCAGTACCTCAGTAGAAGCTGAAACAAGGAGGAAACTGAGAGCTGATCAGCGAGCTCGGGAGAAAGCTGACTATTTCCATCGAAAGCTACAGGTGCTTATGCAAAGAGCAGAAGCAGGGCGAAGGGCGCAGTGGAGAAGTTAGAGAAGTGCTACAGGTATTGGATTGCCTGCACTAAATTGCCGGACACCGGGGTCCGAAGCGTTGCTACAGTTTCAAGCTTAGTAACAAGAACACCGGAGGCATCTGGACTACAGGTCGCAGAGAGCAGCCCTAAGTGTCAATACGTAACCGGAGACAGGGAAAACAGGAGTCTAGCCTGATCAGCAAATATAGACTTAGTTTTCACCACTTAGAAGTTTCCACCACAACGTTGGCCGGGCAGTATAGCTATTGAGACAGCTGGAGATTCAGAGTTAACTTCGCTTCAGGCAAGTTGGACTCACCTACATTTGAAGTAAAGGA
Organism: Oophaga sylvatica; assembly: GCA_033576555.1. NCBI lineage: Eukaryota > Metazoa > Chordata > Amphibia > Anura > Dendrobatidae > Oophaga > Oophaga sylvatica. The sequence continues at coordinate 17,451 of JARQOD010002947.1, forward strand.
GGCCTCTAACCTGCTCAGCGGTTACCCGAATGTGCATTCTCCACCCCGACCAGCTCCCCGGGATCTACGTGAACCATCTACCAGTAAAAGGTATGAAAAGAAGCTATTTCGTGTGTGACTGAATTATTATCTATACCCTGCATCATCATCACCATAGACTTCCAGGGACCCGTCTCACCTGTGGGAGACTACCACCCAGCTGCCCCATAACATCCCCTGTGAAAGTCCTTATAGCAGCGCTGGTTCAATTAACCAGATACCACAGGTGGCGTCACGAACTACCTATCCTAATAATCCCCTGTAAATATCCCCCATTGTATGAGCGCCCAGGGCCATGGACCGAGCCACCGCTACCAGTGACAACTCCCATAGATTTCCATGGGCTCGGCTCCGAGTACCCCATTGCCCTGGTACTAAGTGCGACTCAATCTTTGGCGTCACGAACAGGATGCGAAACTTGCAATTGTGAGTCCTGTGTGCCTATGTTGAACTGTTTGGTGAAAAAGACTGTTTGCTGTATTTGGCGCCAAATTCCGCCATTTTACCGCCATGTTCGCGCCCTCAGGCGCTGGTGAAGAAGGGGGGCGTACCTGAAAAAGCGTGCTGTTGCTTGGACACGCCCCCAACCTGCACCCCAATCTGCATCGCGAGCCGCATCGCAATCTGCATCACAATCCGCATCGCAAACTGCATCACAATCTGCATTGCAATCCGCATCGCAAACTGCATCACAATCTGCGTTGCAATCCGCATCGCAAACTGCATCCCAAGATACTGCGGCATCATCAGAGCGCCAGCGAAAAGGTCCTGTCTCCACCGCTGTGCCTGCTACGAAGGTCCTGTCTCCACCGCTGTGCCTGCGACGCTGCAGCCTGTAAAAGAGGTAGGCTCAGATTAACCAAAGGGGCATCAATATGTCGCAGCAACCGGCAGACGGAGCGGTCCCCGCCGGTGGCCCCAATAGCCCACCGCTTGGCGTCGTGCCGCAGGATGGGGGTGCAGGCCCCTCACCTGGCCCGGTGGTCCCGCTCATGCCGCTAACCCTCCCATACATGCCTGGAGCGAAGTGGCTCCCCCAGTACAGCGGCGAGCCCGACACCCTGCCAGGATTTAAACGGAAAATATGTGGTATTTTAGATATGTACTCAATGACTGAAAAGCAAAAAGCTGCTGTGGTAATAGGACAGTTAGCTGGTGCGGCTGAGAGAGAAGTAGAGACTTGGCCCACTGCAGACCAGGAGTCGGTACCTGCGATACTCTTAAAGCTACAGGCCATCTTCGAGGACCGCACAGAAATGGATCTCCGGATGGCATTTTATCAGTGCTTCCAGAGACCGGGTGACAGTATTAGGGACTACGCCTGCCGACTACAGGGGGCCCTGCGAGCTCTTAAACAGGCTAACCCCATAAGTCCCATTGATGAGAGCCAAATGTTAAAAGAGCAATTCGTGCGGGGACTGAGGTCTCCAATGGAAGGCAGGACTGTAAACTGGTGGTCCTTGGATCATCCAGATGCCACTTTTGATGCTTTAAAGGACATGGCAATAAAGGGACTGCGACCCCTGGAAAAACCTGAGGTGGCAAATCGGTATCACCCGGGTGAAGCCATTCTAAAGCCGGCAGTACCCACCTTTTCCCCGCAGGTGGCAGAAGCTACAATGCAGGTGGCGCCCCCTAGTGAGTTGGAATGTCTGCGCTCAGAAATGCGCCAGCTGACTAAGAACTTGGCCACTGTAATGGAGGCCCTGCAACTGCGGAAAGAGGAAGGAGGGAAGATCCTACTAGCCGACTGTCCGGAGGATGTCCCTTGGATGAACCGGAGGAAATGGAAGACGTCGCCTCACCGGAGGAGGACCACGCCACCCCAGGAGCGACTCCTGAGCAACACCATCCTCGCCGGGAGATCGTCTGCTACCGCTGCAATCAAAAAGGTCATACGGCTCAGCAACGTCCTTTAAACGAGCCGATCCTGGGTCAGAGGGCCAACACCCAGGAGTAGATTCATCAGGCCCCTTAGACTGGAACCGCAGGTTCGTGGGTGGACGGCCCTACCTGTCCATGATTCTGGACGGGATTGCAATCCCTGCACTGCTGGACACTGGATCTCAGGTGACCATCATACCTGATGTCCTTTACAATAAATTTTGGTCCATGGACAGCCTCCAGCCCCCGAGCCCTGACTTGACAGTGTACGCCACCAATGGTCTCCCTGTTGAAGTAATTGGAGCCAAAAACGTGGACGTAAAAGTGGGCAGGGTGGAGCTGAAGGATCAGGGACTTTTAGTGGTAAAGACTGTAAATGAGGAGAATGCCTTAAATGTGATACTAGGTACTAACATTATCAGTAACTGTCTGGGAGAAGTTGTGTTTTTGCTCCAACAGCTCGCTGAAATTGCCAAGCCAAAGCAGAAGGGAGTGATCCAGAGGGAGATCCGGGCCCTGATGTGCCAGCAGCAAGCGAAGCTTACAGATGGTGAAATCGGTAATGTACGGGTCACAGACTCGAACCCCATTGTAATACCCCCAATGAGTGAAATGTTAATATGGTGTAGAGCAGCCATAGGTCTGAGGGGACAGAACTACCAAGCAGTAGTAGAGCCCCATCGTTCAGAGCACAGACCTACACTCATGATTGCTAGAGGGGTAGTGGAAGTAATAAATGGGAGAGTACCAGTACGACTTCTCAACTGGGGGGACGATGAAGTAAATTTGCCACGTTATGCTACAGTTGCTAAATTACATGCCGTAGATAACAATTCTATCCTCACAACCGAGTCCTTAGCCTCCCGCCAACCAGCGGAGGATAATGATCCGGCAACCCCGGTAGCGGACTGGTGTCAGCAGCTTCATATAGGGACAGACACCATTTCCGTCCACCAGAAACAGGGGGTACTACGGGTGGTACAAGAGTACGCACAAGTATTTAGCAAGCACCCACTTGACTTTGGGACCATTAAGGGAGTACAGCATCATATCCCTACAGGCAGTCATCCTCCCATCAAAGAGCGGTACAGGCCTATACCTCCAGCCCACTATCAGAAAGCTAAGGAAATGCTGCATGACATGAAGAAAGCCGGGGTGATAAGGGATAGTTGTAGCCCCTGGGCAGCACCTCTGGTTCTAGTGAAGAAAAAGGATGGTAGCATGCGAATGTGTGTAGATTATAGGCAAGTAAATCGTATAACACATAAAGATGCATACCCATTACCACGCATAGAGGAATCCTTAGCTGCTCTGAAAACGGCTAACTACTTTTCTACCCTCGACCTTACTAGTGGGTACTGGCAAGTAGCTGTGGCTGAGGAGGACCGGGAGAAAACTGCTTTCACCACCCCAATGGGACTCTGCGAGTTCGATAGGATGCCGTTTGGTCTCAGCAGTGCCCCAGGAACATTCCAGAGGGTGATGGAGAGCTGTCTAGGACATCTCAACTTCGAAACTGTGCTGCTGTACTTGGACGACGTAATTGTGTACTCTAAGGGTGAGTTTCCACGGTCAGGATACGCTGCGTGTTTGGCGCTGTGCGCTGGCGCAGCGCCAAACACGCAGCATCCAGATGTTACAGCATAGTGGAGGGGATTTCAAGAAATCCCGTCTCCACTATGCGTAACAATACGCAGGTGGCAAACCTGCGTAAACGGACATGCGGCGCGTCTTTTTAGACCGCAGCATGTCCTCGCGTATTGCGGCGACGGTGCGTCGCCGCAACAGAATTAACACAGGGCTATGTAGCCCTGCGCTCTTTCCGGAGGTGTTCCGGAGGTGTCCTGAACACCTCCGGAAAGATCGCGCGTCATAAAGGGGGCGGGGCTTAGACGGAGCGGAATTTCCGCTCCGTCCAAAGCGCTGTGGTTCCGGACCGTGGAACCACAGCCTCAGACATATGAAGATCATCTGAAGCACCTGGCGGAGGTATTTGAGTCATTGTCCAAGTTTGGGATGAAACTAAAGCCCTCTAAATGCCACCTGCTCAAACGGAAGGTACAGTACTTGGGACACATTGTCAGTTCCGAAGGAGTAGCGCCGGACCCCGAGAAGGTCACAGCTATTCAGAAATGGCCAGAGCCGAAGAACTTAAAGGAGGTGCGTCAGTTCCTGGGATTAACAGGTTACTACAGGAGGTTCGTGAAAGATTACACTAAGAAGGCGGCGCCTTTACAGGACCTCCTGGTAGGACAACCTCTTAAGAGCAGAAACCTTCCATTTAATTGGGGAAAAGAACAAGCTGAGGCATTCAAAAGAGTGAAAGAGATCCTTACCGGCGATGAAATCTTAGCCTACCCAGATTACAGCCAACCGTTCCTGCTATACACAGATGCCAGTAACGAAGGATTAGGAGCGGTCCTCAGTCAGAAGCAGAACGGCCAAGAAAAAGTCATCGCATATGCCAGCCGAAAACTCAGGCCAACTGAGAGGAATCCGGAAAACTATAGCAGCTTCAAACTGGAGTTCCTGGCGCTGGTCTGGGCCATTACCGAAAGATTTAAACATTACCTTGCCTCCAACAGGTTCACTGCGTTTACAGACAATAACCCCTTGACGCATCTGGAAACAGCCAAGCTGGGAGCCATGGAGCAACGTTGGATGGCTCGGTTGTCAAATTACCAGTTTACCATCAAGTACAGGGCAGGCCGTAAAAATGCCAACGCGGACGCCTTGTCCAGAATGCCGCATGAATCTGACACAGAGGAAGAGTCAGACGATCTGGAAGAAATTGAGCTACCTGCGTTCCACCGAAATGGGATGGTCCAAGAGCAACGAGTCTACAGAAAGCGGTGTGGTAAGATGTTGAACTCTTTACCTCATCACAGCTGGAAAGAGACTCAGGACAGCGATCCCGTGGTCAGCCGTGTTAAGGAGCTGATAAAACAGGAAGGTTCCTCCTTGGAGAAAGACGCACCCATACCAGCAAAGCTCCTGTGGAATGAGAGAAGCCGGTTGTTCATATACCGTGAGAAGTTGTGCAGGAGATACGTCGACCCAAGGACCCACGAGATGGTTTGGCAGATAGTGGTGCCCAGAGCAGACATCCAAATGGTGTTGGAAGCCTACCACGATCAAGCAGGACACTTTGGCTGGAAAAAGCTGGAGACCCTGTTGAGGTGTCGGTTCTACTGGGTAGGGATGCGCAGCTCCATCGAGAAGTGGTGCCGGAACTGTGGACCCTGTGGTCTCAGACGAAAAGACTATCATAGTCAGAGAGCACCCCTGCAGCCTATCCGGACGACTCGTCCCTTGGAGATTGTGGCATTGGATCACGTCAAGTTGTCCCCAAGCAGGTCAGGATACTCATATGCCCTGACCATGGTGGATCACTATTCCAGGTTTCTGATGGTCGCCCCTGTCAAAGATATGACAGCAGAGACAGCAGCAAGAACCTTCCAAGCAAGTTTCTGCAGACCACACGGATATCCGGAGCAGGTGCTGACTGATCGAGGTCCTGCATTCGAAGCTGAACTGTTTCAGGAATTCTGTCAATTGTATGGATGTAAAAAGATCAGAACAACACGATACCACCCTCAGACCAACGGCCTTTGCGAAAAGATGAATCACATTGTCATGGATTTACTGAAAACTGTACCCCTGGAAGAAAGAAATCGGTGGCCAGACTTGTTACCTGACCTGGTTGACTTGTACAACCACATACCAGTAAGTTCCACCAACTGCACTCCAGCCTACCTTATGAGAGCAAGACCTGGAAGACTGCCAATGGATTTGGAGCTGGGAGTGGTAGAACCAGAGGCTGATGACAGTGCTGAAGATTGGGACACAACTCGACAGGAACAGTACAAGAGAGTACAAGCCTGTGTGGAAGACAGTCTCAATAGAGTAAGAGAAACACAAGAGAAGAACTATAACAAAAATGCTCCCGCTAAGCCTTTAATGCCTGGAGAAATGGTGCTCAAAAGGAAAAGAAGAACGCACAAGTTGGATGATCAGTGGGAACAGGAGCCATACGTCGTGCAAAATTCCAATTTTGATAACAGAAAGGTCTGTACCATTAGTAAGGATGGAGGAAAAACGACGGCAACGGTGTCCAGAGATCATTTAAAGTTGTGTCCTTGCCCATTAAAGCTCCGTGAAGAAAACCCTGTTGTCAATCAGAAAGAAAATGCTGAAGCGGTCATACACACGGATTTGGGAGATTTACCTGCGGATTGGCCCAGATTGGGAGACGCTGTAATTATTCCTGTGCTGCAGTTTTATCAACCGCAAGGGGAGTCTCTACAACCAGTCATACCAATTGTGCCAGTTGAGCCAGTTCCAGAAGAACCTGTTCCAGCAGACCCTCAACCATTAGAACCCCAAGAAGCGGACCCGCAAGAAGCAGCACCACAAGAAGTGGAGTCCTCTGGTGAAGCTGGTGAAGCAGTACCGCCTCCTCCAGTCGCTAGCATGCTTGCCAGGTCCCTAGAGAGGTGGAGTCGTGTCTATAGTTTGCCGTTACGCAGAGCAGAAAGGTTAGAGACTACCATACCTGACGCTACCCCACGTAGGTCAGAACGTATCACTAAAGGTAAACTACCTATTCGCTATCAGGAGTAGTCCTAGTAGACTAGTTAGCAAGACCCAGATAGGGTTTATTGCATCTGAAAAATTGTATAAAGTTTGAAAAAGTATTAATGTAATTATTTGAAATGTGTTTTAACCATGCCAATGGACTGCGTGGCTGTGGACGGTGCCAGCCCAAGAACTTGCTTTGTAAATAGTTGCGCTTCGGTGCATTATCTTGGTTTGACATGAAACCATTACTATCAACCTCTGAAGAAAAACCCGTATGGTGTGGCCTAGAGTGAGGTCTGCAGTCAGAAGTCCTGCAGCCCACCCAGGACCCACGTGGGAGGTTTTTGGTGTGGGTCCTCCACAAGTATCTTGTATATATGAACACGTTTGATATCTTGATATTTTAATACTTTTGTATTTTCCTATTGTACAAATAGTAACGTTCAAGAATTCGTACCTCCCGGATGGGAAGAGTTATAATGTTTATGTTAATGCAAAACAAAATGTTCTTTTTGTCTTTTACAGCCCGGGAGTGCTGTGTTTTACCAAGGGGGGATGTGTAGCCCAGCTACGCAGGCACACACATAAAATCCAGGAGAATGCACAGGAAGGTAACCACAAAAGCTTGCTATTCATGCACTTCACTTACAATTTCAGACACACCCACTAGGGGTATAGGAGGTGGTGACACGTAGCAGAGCTCAGTCAAGCTTCCTGTCTCAGGACAGTGCAGACCAGTCTGTTTCCTGTCTGAGAAGAGCTCAGATCAGTCAGATAGTTTCCTGTCTTCAGACAGTGCAGTTCTGTGCCAGTTCAGTCTGGACTTGGAGAGGAGAGAGGACTGAATCCTCGCAGAGCTAGCGTAGCTCACCTGACAGAGAAGTGGAGGCTAGTACGGGTGAAGTGCATCATCCTAGCCTAGTCAGAGCTACCCTTAATCAGTACCTCAGTAGAAGCTGAAACAAGGAGGAAACTGAGAGCTGATCAGCGAGCTCGGGAGAAAGCTGACTATTTCCATCGAAAGCTACAGGTGCTTATGCAAAGAGCAGAAGCAGGGCGAAGGGCGCAGTGGAGAAGTTAGAGAAGTGCTACAGGTATTGGATTGCCTGCACTAAATTGCCGGACACCGGGGTCCGAAGCGTTGCTACAGTTTCAAGCTTAGTAACAAGAACACCGGAGGCATCTGGACTACAGGTCGCAGAGAGCAGCCCTAAGTGTCAATACGTAACCGGAGACAGGGAAAACAGGAGTCTAGCCTGATCAGCAAATATAGACTTAGTTTTCACCACTTAGAAGTTTCCACCACAACGTTGGCCGGGCAGTATAGCTATTGAGAAAGCTGGAGATTCAGAGTTAACTTCGCTTCAGGCAAGTTGGATCACCTACATTTGAAGTAAAGGAGGCCTCTAACCTGCTCAGCGGTTACCCGAATGTGCATTCTCCACCCGACCAGCTCCCCGGGATCTACGTGAACCATCTACCAGTAAAAGGTATGAAAAGAAGCTATTTCGTGTGTGACTGAATTATTATCTATACCCTGCATCATCATCACCATAGACTTCCAGGGACCCGTCTCACCTGTGGGAGACTACCACCCAGCTGCCCCCATAACATCCCCTGTGAAAGTCCTTATAGCAGCGCTGGTTCAATTAACCAGATACCACAGGTGGCGTCACGAACTACCTATCCTAATAATCCCCTGTAAATATCCCCCATTGGATGAGCGCCCAGGGCCACGGACCGAGCCACCGCTACCAGTGACAACTCCCATAGATTTCCATGGGCTCGGCTCCGAGTACCCCATTGCCCTGGTACTAAGTGCGACTCAGCTGCCTTTGCGGTTTTTTGCTCCTGCCCTCCTCAGCTACCAAATCATAACAGCCGTCCACCATTGCGTATTGTCCGCAATGGTCCCAGTGGTTAAGCCACAGGTCACTCTCGATCTGGAGGCGTAGGGCGTGACTATATGCGTTCCACTCGGTGGAACGCATCTCTCTCGGAAGTGGCCGCGCCATCTTGTACGCATCACATCCGGTGATACGGTCCCTATGGAGACACCGATGCTGCTATCAAACTAGTACAGGCGCGATTCTCACTGTCTAACGTGCGATCAGGGTCTGTATATATAAATGTCCGCATTCACAAAATCGCCCAGTGTCATTCAGATGCCAGTTTTGAATGATTCAGTGTCCATTTATAATGACCACGGACAAGATAAAGATCCCCAACTCCCATCGGGACTACAAGATCCCAGGTACTTTCAGCTGCATCACATCTAATGTGGTGTACCTAATTATATGTACTAAATGTCCAACTGGGGGTCTGTATGTGGGAGAGACCGGGCAAAAACTGAGAACAAGGATGAATTCTCATCGCCACACAATAAGAGAAAAAAGAATGGATCTACCTGTGGAAAAACACTTTTCTTCCCCTGGTCATAACATGTTAGATATGAAATTACTTGTATTGAAAGGTAGTTTCACATCTCAGAGACACAGAAGAGTTTGCGAATACAAATTGATGGTGACCTTTGACACTCTTAATGCTGGAATGAACCTGTCACACGGATTTATGACGTTTTACATCAATTAAGGAATTTACTCCAAAGACCCTGTGAGAACATCACAAAACATTACCAAACCCCAATCAGAGGGCAATAAAACGTTCACACTCCTTATCTATGAACTGTTCCAATATTTATGCTCATCCCTCTGCCATAATGACAGTTCTGCTTCATGTCACTTGTCCTACCTATTGCATTATTCCTGTGTCCTGTTGTGTATAAATATGTGATTCTTCAGATTTTGTATTAGTCTAGCCTGATGAAGAGACCTGAGTAGTCTCGAAAGCTTGCAATTTGTTACCATCTTTTCAGTTAGCCATTAAAAGGTATCAACCACTGGAGACTCTCAACTCTAAATATTTTTCTATCTACTGGCTAACACGGTACAAAGATATACATCTTTACTGTATCAGTGTACATGATCATCCTTCTTCCATCGGTTCTGCTGCTGATTCTCCTCATCCATGTCCCTCAAGATAGTCCACAAGTAGGAGGGAGAGAAGACCATAACTGCGTACAGGCTCTCATACCAGTGACAATAAAGGCAACACGAAAATCCAAAATTCCAAAGCAAAGTTCCCTGTAATGATCTACAAAGAGGAGTGGAGCAAAATTCCTCCTGACATGTGCGCAAACCTCATCATCAACTACAAGAAACGTCTGACTGCTGTGCTGCCAACAAGGGTTTTGCCACCCAAGTATTAAGTCTTGTTTTCTAGAGGGATCAAATACTTATTTCTCACTGAAAAATGCAAATACATTCATATAATTTATACAATGTGATTTTCTGGATTTTATTTTTGATATTTAGTGATGAGAGAGCATGCTCGGGTGGTCTCCGAGTATTTGGAAGTGCTCGGAAATTTAGTTTCTGTCGCTGCAGCTGCATGATTTGTGGCTACTAGACAGCCTGAATACATGTGGGGACTGCCTGTTTGTTAGGGAATTCCCACATGTATTCAGCCTGTCTAGCAATCACAAATCATGCAGCTGCGGCGACATAAACTAAATCTTCGAGCATTTCCAAATACTCGGCGAGCATGCTCAGGAAAACCTGAGCAAAGAGCATACTCGGTCATCACTATTGATATTCTATCTTTCATGTTAAAGTTAACCTACCCTTAAAATTATAGACGATTCATGTCTTTGTCAGTGGACAAACTTACAAAATCAGCGAGGGATCACTTCTTTCCCCCACTGTACATTTGTGGCTTTTTTTACTCCATGTACTGTATATGCATCCAAAACAAAAACATTTAGTAGGAAATTTTAGCTACAACCAATCTTCTCTTCTGTGGTCAGAAAACAAATGTGTTTCTGCTCTAGAATAGCCAACATCTCTAAAAGTTTGAATTATGTTATTCATCCTTTTACCTCTCACCTTTATATTTCTTGTCACTTTTCAAAACTATAGAATCAGATATGAAATGTGCCTAAAACACATCATGTTAGGTACACACCATATAATCAATTTTTCACAGCATTCTGGTATTTTGCCTAGAAAATCTACCATTCTGAATTTTTCCAAGAGACTATGCCAAAGATCTCCAGAACTAGTGTCTAATGAAAAGGCGTGAATTACCAAATTATCCATTAGGTGTTGGATGGTGTGGATGTTTTTGAATAATTTTAACTCAAAAAATTTCCTATGGTTCAGCAGAAGTGACATGATGTATTAGAGTTTCCATGATTAGAAAACGTGGTAGCTTCCTTCTAAAACAGTGCTACAACTGTCCATAGGACCACGTTCCTGGAAAGCGGGTCATTGAGCTAGAGACCAAGAACCTGGGAAAAGGGGCAACTGAGGCAGAGGCCAAGATTCAGGGTAAGGGGCAACTGAGTCAAAGACTAAGATCTAGGGAAAGTGATGACTGATCCAGAGACCATAATGCAGGGGAAGAGACATCTAAGCCAAATGCCAAGATCCAGGAGTAGGGGAACTAAGCCAAATACCAAGATCCAGGGAAAGGGCCAACTTAGCCAAAAATCAAGATCCAGGTGAAGGGCCAACTGAGCCAGAAATCAAGATCCAGGGAAAGGGCCATCTGAGTCAGACACTAAGATCCAGGGGAAGGACCAACTGAGCCAAAAATCAAATCCAGGTGAAGGACCAACTGAGCCAGAAATCAAGATCCAGGGGAAGGGCCAACTGAGTAAGAAGCTAAGATCCAGGGAAAGGGCCAACTGAGTCAGAAGCTAAGATCCAGGGGAAGGACCAACTGAGCCAGAAACTAAGATCCAGGGGAAGGGCCAACTGAGCCAGAGACCAAGATCCAGGGGAATAGGCAAATGATGCATAGACCAAGATCTAGGGGAAGGGGTGACTGATCTAGAGACCACAATCTAGTGTAAGGGGCAACTAAGCCAGATGGCAATATCCATGGGAAGGGCCAACTGAACTAGAAACCAAGATCCCAAAGAAGGGCCAACTGAGCCAAAAATCAAGATCCAGGGGAAGGGCCAACTGAGCCAGAAACTAAGTTCCAGGGGTAGGACTAACTGAACTAGAAACCAAGCTCCCGAAGAAGGTCCAACTGAGCCAGAAATGAAGGTCCAGGGGAAGGGCCAACTGAACCAGAAATCAAGATCCAGGGAAAGGGCCTTCTGAGTCAGACACTAAGATCCAGGGGAAGGACCAACTGAGCCAGAAATCAAGATCCAGGTGAAGGACCAACTGAGCCAGAAATCAAGACCCAGGGGAAGGGCCAACTGAGTAAGAAGCTAAGATCCAGGGAAAGGGCCAACTGAGTCAGAAGCTAAGATCCAGGGGAAGGACCAACTGAGCCAGAAACTAAGATCCAGGGGAAGGTCCAACTGAGCCAGAAACTAAGATCCAGGGGAAGGACCAACTGAGCCAAAAATCAAGATCCAGGTGAAGGACCAACTGAGCCAGAAATCAAGACCCAGGGGAAGGGCCAACTGAGTAAGAAGCTAAGATCCAGGGAAAGGGCCAACTGAGTCAGAAACTAAGATCCAGGGGAAGGACCAACTGAGCCAGAGACCAAGATCCAGGGGAATAGGCAAATGATGCATAGACCAAGATCTAGGGGAAGGGGTGACTGATCTAGAGACCACAATCTAGTGTAAGGGGCAACTAAGCCAGATGGCAATATCCATGGGAAGGGCCAACTGAACTAGAAACCAAGATCCCAAAGAAGGGCCAACTGAGCCAGAAATCAAGATCCAGGGGAAGGGCCAACTGAGCCAGAAACTAAATTCCAGGGGTAGGACTAACTGAACTAGAAACCAAGATCCCGAAGAAGGTCAAACTGAGCCAGAAATGAAGGTCCAGGGGAAGGGCCAACTGAGCCAGAAACTAAGATCCAGGGGAAGGGCCAACTTAGCCAAAAATCAAGATCCAGGTGAAGGGCCAACTGAGCCAGAAATCAAGATCCAGGGAAAGGGCCTTCTGAGTCAGACACTAAGATCCAGGGGAAGGACCAACTGAGCCAAAAATCAAGATCCAGGTGAAGGACCAACTGAGCCAGAAATCAAGATCCAGGGAAAGGGCCAACTGAGTAAGAAGCTAAGATCCAGGGAAAGGGCCAACTGAGTCAGAAGCTAAGATCCAGGGGAAGGACCAACTGAGCCAGAAACTAAGATCCAGGGGAAGGTCCAACTGAGCCAGAAACTAAGATCCAAGGGAAGGGCCAACTGAGCCAGAGACCAAGATCCAGGGGAATAGGCAAATGATGCATAGACCAAGATCTAGGGGAAGGGGTGACTGATCTAGAGACCACAATCTAGTGTAAGGGGCAACTAAGCCAGATGGCAATATCCATGGGAAGGGCCAACTGAACTAGAAACCAAGATCCCAAAGAAGGGCCAACTGAGCCAAAAATCAAGATCCAGGGGAAGGGCCAACTGAGCCAGAAACTAAGTTCCAGGGGTAGGACTAACTGAACTAGAAACCAAGCTCCCGAAGGAGGTCCAACTGAGCCAGAAATCAAGACCCAGGGGAAGGGCCAACTGAGTAAGAAGCTAAGATCCAGGGAAAGGGCCAACTGAGTCAGAAGCTAAGATCCAGGGGAAGGACCAACTGAGCCAGAAACTAAGATCCAGGGGAAGGTCCAAATGAGCCAGAAACTAAGATCCAGGGGAAGGACCAACTGAGCCAAAAATCAAGATCCAGGTGAAGGACCAACTGAGCCAGAAATCAAGACCCAGGGGAAGGGCCAACTGAGTAAGAAGCTAAGATCCAGGGAAAGGGCCAACTGAGTCAGAAGCTAAGATCCAGGGGAAGGACCAACTGAGCCAGAGACCAAGATCCAGGGGAATAGGCAAATGATGCATAGACCAAGATCTAGGGGAAGGGGTGACTGATCTAGAGACCACAATCTAGTGTAAGGGGCAACTAAGCCAGATGGCAATATCCATGGGAAGGGCCAACTGAACTAGAAACCAAGATCCCAAAGAAGAGCCAACTGAGTCAGAAATCAAGATCCAGGGGAAGGGCCAACTGAGCCAGAAACTAAGTTCCAGGGGTAGGACTAACTGAGCTAGAAACCAAGATCCCGAAGAAGGTCAAACTGAGCCAGAAATGAAGGTCCAGGGGAAGGGCCAACTGAGCCATAAACTAAGATCCAGGGGAAGGGCCAACTTAGCCAAAAATCAAGATCCAGGTGAAGGGCCAACTGAGCCAGAAATCAAGATCCAGGGAAAGGGCCTTCTGAGTCAGACACTAAGATCCAGGTGAAGGACCAACTGAGCCAGAAATCAAGACCCAGGGGAAGGGCCAACTGAGTAAGAAGCTAAGATCCAGGGAAAGGGCCAACTGAGTCAGAAGCTAAGATCCAGGGGAAGGACCAACTGAGCCAGAAACTAAGATCCAGGGGAAGGTCCAACTGAGCCAGAAACTAAGATCCAGGGGAAGGACCAACTGAGCCAAAAATCAAGATCCAGGTGAAGGACCAACTGAGCCAGAAATCAAGACCCAGGGGAAGGGCCAATTGAGTAAGAAGCTAAGATCCAGGGAAAGGGCCAACTGAATCAGAAACTATGATCCAGCGGAAGGACCAACTGAGCCAGAGACCAAGATCCAGGGGAATAGGCAAATGATGCATAGACCAAGATCTAGGGGAAGGGGTGACTGATCTAGAGACCACAATCTAGTGTAAGGGGCAACTAAGCCAGATGGCAATATCCATGGGAAGGGCCAACTGAACTAGAAACCAAGATCCCAAAGAAGGGCTAACTGAGCCAGAAATCAAGATCCAGGAAAAAAGGGCCAACTGAGCCAGAAACTAAGTTCCAGGGGAAGGACTAACTGAACTAGAAACCAAGATCCCGAAGAAGGTCCAACTGAGACAGAAATGAAGGTCCAGGGGAAGGGCCAACTGAGCCAGAAACTAAGATCCAGGGGAAGGGCCAACTTAGCCAAAAATCAAGATCCAGGTGAAGGGCCAACTGAGCCAGAAATCAAGATCCAGGGAAAGGGCCTTCTGAGTCAGACACTAAGATCCAGGTGAAGGACCAACTGAGCCAGAAATCAAGACCCAGGGGAAGGGCCAACTGAGTAAGAAGCTAAGATCCAGGGAAAGGGCCAACTGAGTCAGAAGCTAAGATCCAGGGGAAGGACCAACTGAGCCAGAAACTAAGATCCAGGGGAAGGTCCAACTGAGCCAGAAACTAAGATCCAGGGGAAGGACCAACTGAGCCAAAAATCAAGATCCAGGTGAAGGACCAACTGAGCCAGAAATCAAGACCCAGGGGAAGAGCCAATTGAGTAAGAAGCTAAGATCCAGGGAAAGGGCCAACTGAGTCAGAAACTAAGATCCAGCGGAAGGACCAACTGAGCCAGAGACCAAGATCCAGGGGAATAGGCAAATGATGCATAGACCAAGATCTAGGGGAAGGGGTGACTGATCTAGAGACCACAATCTAGTGTAAGGGGCAACTAAGCCAGATGGCAATATCCATGGGAAGGGCCAACTGAACTAGAAACCAAGATCCCAAAGAAGGGCTAACTGAGCCAGAAATCAATATCCAGGAAAAAAGGGCCAACTGAGCCAGAAACTAAGTTCCAGGGGAAGGACTAACTGAACTAGAAACCAAGATCCCGAAGAAGGTCAAACTGAGACAGAAATGAAGGTCCAGGGGAAGGGCCAACTGAGCCAGAAACTAAGATCCAGGGAAGGGCCAACTTAGCCAAAAATCAAGATCCAGGTGAAGGGCCAACTGAGCCAGAAATCAAGATCCAGGGAAAGGGCCATCTGAGTCAGACACTAAGATCCAGGGGAAGGACCAACTGAGCCAAAAATCAAGATCCAGGTGAAGGACCAACTGAGCCAGAAATCAAGACCCAGGGGAAGGGCCAACTGAGTAAGAAGCTAAGATCCAGGGAAAGGGCCAACTGAGTCAGAAGCTAAGATCCAGGTGAAGGACCAACTGAGCCAGAAACTAAGATCCAGGGGAAGGTCCAAACTGAGCCAGAAACTAAGATCCAGGGGAAGGACCAACTGAGCCAGAAATCAAGAACCAGGGAAGGGCCAACTGAGTAGAAGCTAAGATCCAGGGAAAGGGCCAACTGAGTCAGAAGCTAAGATCCAGGGGAAGGTCCAACTGAGCCAGAAACTAAGATCCAGAGGAAGGGCCAACTGAGCCAGAGACCAAGATCCAGGGGAATAGGCAAATGATGCATAGACCAAGATCTAGGGGAAGGGGTGACTGATCTAGAGACCACAATCTAGTGTAAGGGGCAACTAAGCCAGATGGCAATATCCATGGAAAGGGCTAACTGAACTAGAAACCAAAATCCCAAAGAAGGGCCAACTGAGCCAGAAATCAAGATCCAGGGGAAGGGCCAACTGAGTCAGAAACGAAGTTCCAGGGGAAGGACTAACTGAACTAGAAACCAAGATCCCGAAGAAGGTCCAACTGAGCCAGAAACTAAGATCCAGGGGAAGGGTCAACTGAGCCAGAAACTAAGATCCAGGGGAAGGATCAACTGAGCCAGAAACCAACATCCAGGGGAAAGGCCCACTGAACCAGTAACCTGTAAGAGAATGGTCAGCCATAATATACTATTGTGGCCAGAGGCATATCCAGGGGGGGCAGCCGGGGCATGTGCCCTTGGCGCAGCCGGCAGGGGGGCACAGTCGGGCCGCCTAATGCGGCGGTCCGCAGTGTCTCTCCCGCGGCTGCATTCTGCCACCCCCGGCCTGGGAGTCGGCAGTTCCCTGTGCCCGCTGTCAAGGTGACAGCTGGCGCAAAGAAACTGCAGCGTGCCGGCTCCCAGGGGCCAATTGTACTGGCATCACGCTGCTGACATCACTAGCCGGTGGCGTCCAGAAGGGGGAACACGGGTGGTAAGTGTGCTCCACTATGGAGCTGAAGAAACCACCGAAGATTAACGGGGGGACATAATGTGTGTGTGGGGGGCGATTTAGAGTGGGAATGGGGGAGTACTTTTTTGTGGGGGGATTTGGAGTGAGGATGGGTGAGTACTTTTTTGTGGGGGATTTGGAGTGGGGATGGGGGAGTACTTTATGTGTGGGGGGGATTTGGAGTGGGGATGGGGAGTACTTTTCTTGTGGGGGGATTTGGAGTGGGGATGGGGAGTACTTTTTTTGTGGGGGGATTTGGAGTGGGGATGGGGATACTTTATGTGTGGGGAGATTTGGAGTGGTGATGGGGGGGTACTTTATGTGTGGGGGGATTTGGAGTGGGGATGGGGGTACTTTATGTGTGGGGGGATTTTGAGTGGGGATGGGGGGTACTTAATATGTGTGGGGGATTTGGAGTGGGGATTGGGTACTTAATGTGTGTTGGGGATTTGGAGTGCGGATGGGGGTACTTAATGTGTGTGGGGGATTTGGAGTGGGGATGGGGGCATTTAATGTGTGGGGGGGATTTGAGGACACTGAAGAGTATGTATGAGGAAACAGTATGGGGGATTGGTGCAGACAGTATGGTGAGTGGGGGGATGGGTGCAGACAGTATGGGGAGCGAATGGGTGAATGTACAGTACAGACCAAAAGTTTGGACACACCTTCTCATTCAAAGATTTTTCTGTATTTTCATGACTATGAAAATTGTAGAATCACACTGAAGGCATCAAAACTATGAATTAACACATGTGGAATTATACATTACACTTTACAAAAAAGTGTGAAACAACTGAAAATATGTCTTATATTCTAGGTTCTTCAAAGTAGCCACCTTTTGCTTTGATTACTGCTTTGCACGCAGAAAAGGTGAACGGCTGGACTCTACATGCCTAGTTCCCACCGTGAAGCATGGAGGAGGTGGTGTGATGGTGTGGGGGTACTTTGCTGGTGATACTGTTGGGGATTATTCAAAATTGAAGCGGTGAGCGGTCCAGCTCACCCCAAACCATCTTGATTGGGTTCAGGTCTGGTGACTGTGGAGGCCAGGTCATCTGGCGTAGCACCCCAACACTCTCCTTCTTGGTCAAATAGCCCTTACACAGCCTGGAGGTGTTTGGGGTCATTGTCCTGTTGAAAAATAAATGATGGTCCAACTAAACGCAAACCGGATGGAATAACATGCTGCTGCAAGATGCTGTAATAGCCATTCTGGTTCACTATGCCTTCAATTTTGAATCCCCAACAGTGTCACCAGCAAAGCACCCCCACACCATCACACCTCCTCCTCCATGCTTCACGGTGGGAACCAGGCATGTAGAGCCCATCCGTTCACCTTTTCTGCGTGCAAAGCATTAATCAAAGCAAAAGGTGGCTACTTTGAAGAACCTAGAATATAAGACATATTTTCAGTTGTTTCACACTTTTTTGTAAAGTGTGATGTATAATTCCACATGTGATAATTCATAGTTTTGATGCCTTCAGTGTGATTCTACAATTTTCATAGCCATGAAAATACAGAAAAATCTTTGAATGAGAAGGTGTGTCCAAACTTTTGGTCTGTACTGTATGTGGACACAGTATGGGGAGTGAGGGTGATGGGATGTGTGCAGACACAGTATGGGAAGTGAGGGGTATGTGTGAGCAGACAGAATAGAGAGTGAGGGGTAAATATATGAGGAGACAGTATGGTGAACAGGGGGGATGTGAGAGGAGACAGTATGAGCAGGGAGGGGAATAGTGTGAGGCGACAGTATATTGCAGATATTTTTATTTAGGAGCAGTATAATGACTCTTCTATCTTTAAGGGCATTGTGTGGAGAGTTGGTGCAGAAGACCGGAGAAGATGGAAGTCTGCAGAGATGGCTGTGGATGAGAAAACTCATCATGGGATCTGGACAAGAAGAAGAAAAGAAGGAGAACGACTCCAGAGACGACGTCATCTATAAGGTACCTGGATGTAAATATTATTTGTGAAACTCACTATTTCTCATGTTTTTTTTATGTTAGGAGCATTGAGGGGTTGTCCAGGTTTGTGCTGAGTCGGCAGTCATTCTATGTGACTGCAGACTTCTGAATTCTCACAGTCCTCACTGCACACTGTTAGGATTCTCTCGTGCCGGCGATTTACATACATGCAGTCACGTGCTTACTAGACATGTGTAAACTTCAGCCCCGTTTTAAAAAAGAACTGTCTACAGTGTCTTCTGGGCTCTTCCAGCTCTCAGAAAGGACTTTCTTACAAGGTGGCGAAACCTAAGCAAGGAGGAGCGGCTCCAGAGAGTTGCCTCCAGAAGGACCATTGGAAGGATTTGTGGATGAGGTCTTGAGGCTCGAAGGGGAAAAGTATGGTACCACATATAAATCGTTCAAAGTAAGCCAGCTGGAAAGATAACCTCTCACGGAAGCACTCCTAGTCTGCCCGATATTTTTTAAGAAAACTACAAAAAAGTGAAGGACTATAAAAATATATGTGTAACCAACATCAGGGCCAACTGAGCCAGAAACCAAGATCCACAGGAAGGGTCAATTGAGCCAGAAACCAAAATACAGGGGAAGGGCCGACTGAGCAAGAAACTAAGATCCAGGGGAAGGGCCAAATAAGTAAGAAACTAAGATCCTGAGGAAGGGCCAACTGAGCCAGAAATCAAGATCCAGGGGAAGTATCAACTGAGCCAGAAACCAAGATCCATAAGAAGTACCAACTGAGCCAGAAACCAAGATCCAGGGGAAGGACCAACTGAACCAGAAGCCAAGATCCAGAGGAAGTACCGACTGAGCCAGAAAGTAAGATCCAGGGGAAGGGCCAGCTGAGCCAGAAACCAAGATCCAGAGGAAGTACCAACTGAGCCAGAAAGTAAGAACCAGGGGAAGGGCCAACTGAGTCAAAAACCAAGATCCACAGGAAGGGTCAATTGAGCCAGAAACCAAAATACAGGGAAGGGCCGACTGAGCAAGAAACTAAGATCCAGGGGAAGGGCCAAATAAGTAAGAAACTAAGATCCCGAGGAAGTGCCAACATAGCTAGAAATCAAGATCCAGGGGAAGTATCAACTGAGCCAGAAACCAAGATCCATAGGAAGTACCAACTGAGCCAGAAACCACGATCCAGGGGAAGTACCAACTGAGCCAGAAACCAAGATCCAGGGGAAGGGCCAACTGAGCCAGAAACCAAGATCCAGGGGAAGTGCCAACTGAGCCAGAAACCAAGATCCAGGGGAAGGGCCAACTGAGCCAGAAACTAAGATCCAGGGGAAGGACCAACTGAGCCAGAAACCAATATCCAGGGGAATGGTCAACTATGCCAGAAACCAAGATCCAGGGGAAGGACCTACTGAGTCAGAAACTATGATCCAGGGAAAGGGCTAACTGAGCCAGAAACCAAGATCCAGGGGAAGGACCTACTGAATCAGAAACCAACATCCAGGGGAAGGGCTAACTGAGCAAGAAACCATAATCCAGGGGAAGGGCCATCTGAGCCAGAGACTGAGATTAGGTAACATTGAAACTCTAATTTATCCATGTCAATAACGTAGAGCAGACATCCTAGACAGAACCTATGGAGAGATGTGATGTTGTTTTGGAAGAAAGCAGCCATGTGTTTCAAATCTTTGACAACCTTTTTGATGTTTCATTTTTTGTTAGAGACTAAAAATACGGAGGCTAAGAATCCTATTAGCAGCTGTAACCTGTGGTGAACTAGGCAGAAAGTGTTCAATTTCCCTGCAGCTCCCCCGCAGGAGAAAAGTTGCATTACATTTTCCAATTAATAGCAATAGAGCGTTGAGCAGAGACTCTTTCTTTAGCCATTTCTGCTCTACAAATTGATGGAGGACAAACAAATGACCACCAATAATTTTACAAATGAAACACACCATTAAAAAAGTAAATACCCGGCATAAGCCAAGGAAAAAGAAATGAGGAGGATGGAGGTGAAGAGAGGGACGTTTGAAAGACTCACAGAGTAGAAATTGAGGGACAATGTGCTTTCAAATGATCCCGAACTCCCATTCTTCACATGGACTGTGGCTACTCTAGAAGAAGGAAAAAAATATGTAAGACTGAAACATACATGAGTGGAAGACGCCTGGGGGATTAATACTCAAAATGTGGCAGCAGCTGAGGAACAAACTTACCTTTGGTCAAAGGCAGCATGGCTGACCAAGTAATTGGACTGATAAGTGCAGGTAAAAGTGTAATTCACCGGCTGGCTTTTGACGATCAGGGTGCTGTCATTGGAAACTATCGAGTTGTAAAAATGGTAGATTGGGTTCTTGAACTGGAAGAAAAATCAAAGTCAAAATCAAAGGTCTTTATATATAGAAAAATATTCAATTTTGAACATTTTTAACAACGCTTTACAATATCTACATTCATGTTTCAGTACTTTGGTGTAAATATATGCTACATGAAAAAAATATGTTGCCGTCCCTGACCAAATGATTGTTAGATATTCCATATCAAATTTATTGCAATTAATATGGAAAATGATCGCCTTCATGGCAATCCAAGTTCCTCCATAACAAATTAGTCACCGTATGTATTAATGGAGCTTTGTGCCGGTTGGTAGCGTTATTAGCGGTTCACTTGGTGAGCTGAATTCCATAAGGTGTAGAACAGGGTGAGGAGCACAGACTGGAGGCGATAACACAGAGGAACTCAATTTGTTGGACGGCATCGGTATCAGTGACAATAAGACAACAGGGCGTGCAGTGCAGCAGATGGGCAAGCAGAGCTGGAAGTACTAGATGCAGCTGGACCACGTGCGGATTGAATGGGAACAGCGGAGATATTTAGGTATCTTGCTTGCTGAAGTTGCAAAATGGAATAACAGATGTACAGGGAAGCTAGTAACTTGCTTGCAGAGATCTGTTTACTCACAGGAATAACAGAGTAACCAACGTGAAAAGTATCATGATAGCAGAGACAAGCTTTTTAGCATAATGTTATACAGCAGAACCGAGAGGGCAATAGCATTAAGAATTGCTGGAATTAACTTTGTTGTATTAATTGGTTGCTGGATTGCAGACAGGAGTAGCTGGGAAGACCATTGTCGGGAGCAGAGCCTAAAGGAAGATGAGGCTAAAGGCCCCGTCACACATAACAAGATCGCTAGCGAGATCGTTATTACGTCACGATTTTGAGATCGCTGGAGAGCTGTATCGTGATCGTTGGGGAGCTGTCAAACATGCAGAACTTCCCAACGATTTCGTCCGCCCCAGCGATCTAACTAACAATCTCGTTGGTCGTTGGGACGCTTTCACACAGCAGCTATTTCAACGATCCACACCTTGATAGGGGCTGTACTGTATCACCAATCATCTCCAATTGGTGGACGCTACTGCGTTCTGATTGGGCAGCAGGTTTAACATAAAGCCACGTTGTAGCAGTTCCGTCCTTTTGTTACTGTTTGCGTTCTTGTTCGGATCGTAGCAGCGTTCTTCGGCTGTGACTCTGTATCCATTCATCTGGGCTTTGTTCCTGACAAGCGTTCTGGTTTGTGGATTGTAGTGTAAGTTGGGACTTTCGGCCGCCGTGGCTGCTGTGGGTACGGCCGTGGACGTCATTAGGGAGAGAGCAGGAAGTTAATGTTGCACTTTATTCATCTCTTTTATTAAATTGTTTCCCTGTTGGACTGCAGTTGTGCCTGGAATTGTGTCTGTCCTGTCCCTTTCTGTGCGAGGTGCCAGGGTGTACACTGATGGTGGCTTAGTTGACTCGGCTGGGATTACCACCCCGGGCCACCTCGTTACACAGTGACCAATGTACCATAGGGTTGACATTTTCCAAATAGAGGTGACAAGGACATCCTGTAATAGTGCCATGGAGCCACTTAGCTCCTCAGTATGACCCACACTACTCCAAAGGCAAGTTTTTTTTATGGAGACTGCATGGCTGTGCACTGGCTTTCTTCCTCTTATTTGTAATAAATGTGGCTGAATGATCTGAACTTAATCCTTAGAAAAGGGGGTTCACATACTTCTAACCACATAGTATAAGCCATGACCAGAAATATATATAAGCTTGTAATTATGCAATTAGTGGCACTGAGTTTGGCTGTCAGTCCCAGATGCACATCTGTATTATTGATGGCGATCAGAGAATGCGCTGCTGTTTAACTCCTTGTAAACTAAATTTACCTGACTTTACTATGTCCCAACATAAGTCTATAAACATTATTGTATTTGGCTGATTTTATTTTATTTTAAAATTATTGAATTTTCTTTTCATTTTCCCCATAACATACATTTTGACCCTTAATATAAATGTAGCCCAATTACAAATCTACAATTGGTTGGTCCTACAGTGAAAAAAATACCTTACACAACTAAAGTGTACCAATAACATGACCTCCAGGAATGTTAAAAAAAATTGTCTGCAATGCAAAATTCTCACCAACGCTCCATTTTTAGTTTCAAATCCCTACATTGATACAGTCATGATAAGATGCTGGCTTCCTGCAGCCACCACTAGGGGGAGCTCAGGAGCTTATTGAATACAGTAATAACACAGAATGCAGCAATCTCATGAGCTCCTCCTAGTGGTGGCTTCAAAAAAAACAGTGGGTCGGAATCGGTGCCAGAACCTTAAGGAGTGATCAATTAAATTAAAAGACAAATATTTGGCTTAAGATCTAAATTAAGATTCATATTTCTACTGCATGAAATAATATAATATTTCTCTATTTGTTTACTTTGCAATGTAATTGCCTATTTCTTGCTATCAATGAATTTTTATTTTACTTAAATCTACTTTTCAAACATTTATCATAAACCCATTAAAACTGAGTAAAATTTAGATTAAAAAAATCTAATTTATTTTTGAAAAATCTTACAAAATAAAGACTTTATAAAATTAAATAATTTTTGAATAGAAAATGTCACTCACATCAGATTGCGTTCCACAATAGGATTTGTTCCTTGGAGATAAATCAGGAATGGTGAATTGATAATATCCGGACTCGATAATTCCATTATAACACACCCCGCCGAGCGCCAGCTGGTTGATCTCCCATCCGTACGGGCACTCGGGAATTTTAGCCACAATAGATTTGGGAAAACAATGAACAATAATCACATCTGGAAGACAAACGGTGACAAAATGGGATTATCCCTAATTCACTAAATATAGAACAAAATAATTTTATATTATAGAGCATTTTTCATGATTTTGCCTTTTTTGTGATATTTATTGATATATATATTATGAAAAAATAAAAATATTAACAATTAAACGTATATCAAAAAGGAATTAAGAAGTGTAAAAAATATATGTAATATTATAGCTATTTACTAACTGAAGCGTGATAAGTTTAGTGGCCCCTTGGAAGAATTCCGTTTTTTATGCAGTTTTCCTTTTTTTTTTAAAAAAAATATATCCCAGATTAACTAATATATACGGTAACATATAAAAATGCATCAACAGGAGGAATGAAAAAGTCAAATGCACTGGCGTTACAGAAGAAATTGAACTGGGCTTTAAGAGCCTGTTCACACATAGCATTTTTTACGTGTTTTCATTTGTGAAAAAGAAAATGCGTTTTAGGGGAACAGCAAAAGTGAGATGTCTAAAACTTCATTCACACGGCGCATATCTTTCCCTTCGTTTTCAGACCTGCTTAAAAAGCGCAGCATGTTAATTATTTCACTGGTTTTACTTAAGGTTTTCCCTAGTAATATGGCTTAGAGCTAAAAAAAAATCATTAAAAAATGTTTGTAATTTACATTGTGATTGTTTCGTTTTTTTTCTGCAGAAAAAAAGACGCATAAAAACCTGTACGTGTGAACACACTCTAAGGTGTCTGGTACGTGCCTGCTTTATTGGGAGCGCACTTTCCTGCAGAGCTTGCAATCAGGACAGATAACGTAGTGAGAGGAAAGAGCAACATTTCCTCAAGATTGATTTGCAAAACAAAAAACTATCAAACGAGAATCCAGAAGGCAAACAAGGCTCCGGGGTCTCACAAGACAAGGACGACCGGCTGGGATATCGCCATCTCTTCTCTGTGTCTGTGAGGATGCTGGAATAGAAGACAAATAATAATAATAATATTTGTTATTTATATAGCACAACATGTTCCGCTGAACTTTACAAGATTAATTATTTATTCTTTGTCAGAAAGTAAAGAAGGCAAATTTCCGTGAAAAGCATTAATGTAAAATCGTGACCTTGGGGAGAGGTAAGAAAATGTACAAATAAGCATTAAATAACAAAACTGCGTCAATCTCACCCTGACAAAGACTTGGTGGTAATATTGGACAGAAAACTTAACCTTAGTGATCAGTGCCAGGCAGCAGCCACCAAGGCAAAGAAAAATATCTTTGGGTTTGTAACAGGAAGCCCAGATACTCACAGCCAGAAAATAGTTTTAGTGCAATACCAATCAATCATCAGGCCACATATTCTGTTTGGAAAAAAAGCAACTTGGGGGCAATTTAATTACAAGGCTCACATATTTGAACGGATGGTGATTCTTTACTGTACAAGCAGTGAGACTGGATTCTTCACTTTAAATGCAGTGATATTATAGATTATTTACCGTACAAGCAGTGAGACTATGGAGTCTTTACAGTATGAGCTGTGAGACAATGGAGTCTTTACAGTATGAGCAGTGAGGCTATAGAGTCTTTACAGTATGAGCTGTGAGACAATGGAGTCTTTACAGTATGAGCAGTGAGACTATGGAGTCTTTACAGTATGAGCTGTGAGACAATGGAGTCTTTACAGTATGAGCAGTGAGGCTATGGAGTCTTTACAGTATGAGCTGTGAGACAATGGAGTCTTTACAGTATGAGCAGTGAGACTATGGAGTCTTTACAGTATGAGCTGTGAGACAATGGAGTCTTTACAGTATGAGCAGTGAGGCTATGGAGTCTTTACAGTATGAGCTGTGAGACTATGGAGTCTTTACAGTATGAGCAGTGAGGCTATGGAGTCTTTACAGTATGAGCTGTGAGACAATGGAGTCTTTACAGTATGAGCTGTGAGACAATGGAGTCTTTACAGTATGAGCAGTGAGACTATGGCGTCTTTACAGTATGAGCAGTGAGGCTATGGAGTCTTTACTGTACAAGTAGTGAGACTGTGGAGTCTTTACAGTATGAGCAGTGAGACTATGGAGTCTCTACTGTAAAAGCAGTGAGACTATGGAGTCTTTACGCAAGTGAGACTATGGAGTCTTTACAGATGAGCAGTGAGACTATGGAGTCTTTACTGTACAAGTAGTGAGACTATGGGTCTTTACAGTATGATCAGTGAGACTATGGAGTCTCTACTGTACAAGCAGTGAATCTTTACTGTACAGAGTGAGATTGGAGTCTTTACAGTATGAGCAGTGAGCTATGGAGTCTTTACGTAGCAGTGAGCTATGGAGTTTTGACAGTAGGTATGGAGTCTTACAGTATGAGCAGTGAGACTATGGAGTCTTTACAGTATGAGCAGTGAGCTATGGAGTCTCTATTACAAGAGTGAGACTATGGATCTTTACAGTATGAGCAGTGAGACTATGGAGTCTTTACGTATGAGCAGTGAGACTATGGAGTCTTTACTGTAAGCAGTGAGACTATGGAGTCTTTACGTAGAAGCAGTGAGCTATGGAGTCTTACGTGAGCGTGAGACTATGGAGTCTTTACATTAAGCAGTGAGACTATGGAGTCTTTACAGTATGAGCAGTGAGACTATGGAGTCTTTACTGTACAAGCAGTGAGACTATGGAGTCTTTACAGTATGAGCAGTGAGCTATGGAGTCTTACTGTACAAGCAGTGAGACTATGGAGTCTTTACGTATGAGCAGTGAGCTTGAGTTTTTACTGTACAAGCAGTGAGACTATGGAGTCTTTACAGTATGAGCAGTGAGCTATGGAGTCTTTACGTAAGAGTGAGATATGGATCTTACGTATGAGCAGTGAGACTATGGAGTCTTACGTATAGCAGTGAGACATGGAGTCTTACGTAACAGAGCTATGATTTAATAAGCAGTGGCTATGAGTCTACGAAGCATGAGTGGAGTCTTTATCAGTAGCTGGATCTTACAGTAGACTGACTAGGTTACGTAACATGAGCTATGAGTCTTACGCATGAGACTATGGTTTCAAGATGAGCATGTCTTAGATGATGATCTTTACGTGTGACAGAGATTGGCTCTAAGCAGTGGACTATGTCTTCGTATGACAGGCTTGATCTTACTAAGCATGAATGAGTCTTTACGTAGACAGTGAGATGGTTTACAAGAGTACTTGATCTTACATAAGCAGTGAGATGAGTCACTTAGGAGCATGGAGTCTTTAATAATGACTATGTCTTACGTAACATAGTGGAGCTAGTAAAGAGCTTGGATCTTTAAGTGCTGAGCTATGGAGTCTTACTGAAGTTAGGTCTTTAGTAGTGAGCTAGTCTACGAAGCAGTGAGTATATTACAGTAGAGCAGGAGATAGATTACGAACATAGTTGGATTTTACTAAGGACTAGTTTCAGTATAGCATGAGTATGGTCTGAAGATGATATGAGTTACTTAATGACATGTCTTTACTGACAGATAATGAGTTTACAGAACAGAGTATGTCTTTCAGGGACAGAATTGGATCTTTACATATGAGCAGAGAGGCTTTTGCAGGAACTATGTCTTTCAGTATGAGAGGAGTTGAGTCTTATGTACAAGAGTGAGATTGATTTACAGTGACGAGCTTGGATCTTATTAACATGAGCTGAGCTACAACAGTGGATTGTCTTTCATAGAGCTGAGCTAGAGTCTTACTGTACAGGTAACATGGTTTTACATATACAGACTATGGACTTACAAGTGAGCTTGGAGTTTTACGAAGAGGACTAGATCTTTACGTGCATGAGATATGGAGTTCGTAAGCAGAATAGGCTTCTATGACGGTAGTCTTTATGTACAAGAGTGAGACTTGGAGTCTTTACAGTATAGCAGTGAGCTATGGAGTCTTTACGTAAGCAGTGAGACTATGGATCTTTACGTGAGAGTTAGACTATGGAGTCTTTACATAGAGCAGTGAGATATGGAGTCTTCTGTACAAGTAGTGAGACTATGGGTCTTTACAGTATGACAGTGAGCTATGGAGTCTCTACTGTACAAGAGTGAGACTTGGATCTTTACAGTAAGCAGTGAATGAGTCTTTACGTAGAGTGAGCTATGGAGTCTTTACAGTTGAGCAGTGACTATGAGTCTTACGTAAAAGTGAGACTATGGAGTCTTACAGATGAGCGTGAGCTATGGATCTTTACGTAAGCAGTGAGATATGGAGTCTTACAGTATGGAGCTTGAGACTAGGAAATATTACGTATGAGCGTGACTATGAGTCTACGTAAAGATGAGACTATGGAGTCTTTACGTAGCAGTGAGCTATGGAGTCTTACGTAAAGTGAGACTGAGTCTTTACTAAGCAGTGAGCTATGGAGTTCTTGTAACAGTGAGACTTGGTTCTTACAGATGAGCAGTGAACTATGGAGTCTTACGTAAGCAGTGAGCAGAGTCTTCGTAAGCAGTGACTTGGAGTCTTTACGTAACAGTGAGGCTATGGAGTCTTATTAAACAGTGGACTTGGAGTCTTACGTAAGCAGTGAGACTATGGATCTTTACAGTAGAGCAGTGAGTATGGAGTCTTACGTACAGATGGATATGAGTCTACAGTATGAGATGAGATGATTAGACAAGAGTGATGGTTTACAGATAGGGAGCTAGTTTCGTAAGCATGAGATATGGAGTCTTTAGTTAGCTGAGTGGTTCGTAGGATAGATCTCGTGAGCAGGAGCTATGATCTTTCAGTATAGCAGTGGAGAGTCTTTCGTAGGCAGTGAGACTAGTTTCAGTAGGAGAGACTATGTTTCGTAGAGAGGAGCTAGATCTTACGACAGGTGGACTGGGTCTTACTAGAGCGTGAGCTGATCTTATGAGCAGTGAATGGATCTTTACGCTGAGACTATGGTCTTCGTAGCAGTGAGCTTGGGTCTTACTGTCAAGATGAGATTGGTTTTACAGTTGACAGGCATGAGTTCTTCAAGCAGTGAGACTTGGTCTTACAGTTAGCAGTGAGCTATGAGTTTACTAAGCAGTGAGCTTGGGTCTTTACAGTATGACAGTGGACATGAGTTTATGTACAGAGTGGATATGGAGTTTTACATAGACAGGAGTATGATTAGTACGATGAGGCTATGAGTCTTTACATAGAGCGTGGCATGGAGTCTTTACGTGCTGATGAGTTACGCAGCGACTATGGAGTCTTAAGATAGCTGAGATGGACTTTACGTCGGAATGGAGTTACATATGAGCAGTAGTGGTCTTTACGTAATGGTTGAGTCTTTCAGTATGAGTGAGATATGGATTAAGCGGAGCTATGGAGTCTTACGCATGACTATGGTTCAATAGATGAGTAGTCTTACTGTCAGAGTGAGGAGCTTTACTGTCAGACTTACTGTACAAGAGTGAGACTATGGAGTCTTTACAGTATGAGCAGTGAGCTATGGAGTCTTTACTGTAAGTGTGAGACATGGAGTTTTACAGTATGACAGTGAGACTATGGAGTCTTACAGTATAGCAGTGAGACATGGAGTCTTTACAGTATGAGCAGTGAGGCTATGAGTCTTTACAGTAGAGCGTGAGACTATGGAGTCTTTACAGTATGAGCAGTGAGCTATGGAGTCTTCAAAAGAGTGAGCATGGAGTCTTTACAGTAGACAGTGAGACTATGGAGTCTTTACAGTATGACGTGAGCATGGAGTCTTTACAGTATGAGCAGTGAGACTATGGAGTCTTTACAGTTGAGCATGAGACTATGGAGTCTTTACGTAAGTGTGAGACATGGAGTCTTTACAGATGAGCAGTGAGACTATGGAATATTTACGTATGAGCAGTGAGACTGTGGGTCTTTCTGTACAAGCAGTGAGACCTATGGAGTCTTTACTGTATGAGCAGTGAGGCTATGGGTCTTTACTGTACAAGCAGTGAGACCTATGGAGTCTTTACTGTATGAGCAGTGAGGCTATGGAGTCTTTACGTAAAGCAGTGAGACTTTGGGTCTTTACAGTATGAGCAGTGAGGCTATGGAGTCTATTGTACAAGCATGAGACTTTGATTCTTTACAGATGACATGAGATATGATCTTTACAGTATGCAGTGAGACTATGGAGTCTCTACTGTACAACAGTGAGACTATGAGTCTTTACAGATGCATGAGTATGGATCTCTACTGTACAAGCAGTGAGACTTTGGATCTTTACAGAAACATGAGACTATGAGTCTTTACAGTATGAGCATGAGACTATGAGTCTTTACGTAGCAGTGAGCTATGGAGTCTTTACAGTTGACATGAAGCTTGGAATCTTACGTAAGAGTGAGATATGAGTTTTACAGTATGAGCAGAGACTATGGAATATTTACGTAAAGCGTGAGATTGATCTTTACAGTATAGCAGTGAGACATGGAGTCTTTACGTAGAGCAGTGAGACTAGAGTTTACGTAAAGCAGTGAGACTTGGGTCTTTACAGTATGAGCAGTGAGGCTATGAGTCTTACTGTAAAGAGTGGAGTGTTGAGTTCTTTCAGTATGACATGAGACTAGGAGTCTTACGTAAGCGTGAGACATGGAGTCTTTACAGTATGAGCATGAGCTATGGAGTCTTACAGTATGAGCTGAAATGGAGTCTTACAGATAGCATGAACTATGGAGTCTTTACAGTTGACAGTGAACATGGAGTCTTTACTGTACAGCAGTGAGACTATGGAGTTACAGTAGAGCGTGAGCATGGAGTCTTTACAGATGAGACTTGGAGTCTTTACAGTATGAGCGTGAGACATGGATCTTTACAGATGAGCATGAACTATGGATTTCAGTATGACAGTGAGCTTGAGTCTTTACTGTACAAGAGTGAGACTATGAGTCTTTACTTATACAGTGAGCATGATCTTTACTGTACAAGATGAGCTATGAGTCTTTACGTATGAGCAGTGAGCTATGCTTACAAGAGTGAGACATGATCTTTACTGTACGAGCAGTGAGCTATGGAGTCTTTACAAGCAGTGAGACTATGGAGCTTACTCAGTGAACATGGTCTCATAAGCATGAGGCTATGAGTCTTACTGACAAGAGTGAGACTTGAGTCTTTACAGTATGAGAGAGACATGGAGTCTCTTGTAAAGCAGTGAGACTATGAGTCTTACGCAGACTATGGAGTCTCTTACTGTACAGAGCAGTGAGACTTTGGAGTCTTTACAGTAGAGCAGTGAGACTATGGAGTCTTTACGTACATGAGCAGTGAGACTATGGCAGTCTTTACAGTATGAGCAGTGAGCTATGGAGTCTTACTGTACAAGAGTGAGACTATGGATTCTTACAGTATGAGCAGTGAATTGATCTCTGTAAGCGGACTATGGAGTCTTTACAGTATGAGAGTGAGACTATGGAGTCTTTACAGTATGAGCAGTGAGACTATGGAGTCTTACAGTAAGAGCAGTGAGACTATGGAGTCTTTACGTATGACATGGAGCATGAGTCTTACGTACAGATGAGACTATGAGTCTTTACAGTATGAGCAGTGAGGCTATGGAGTCTTTACTGTACAAGCAGTGAGACTTTGGAGTCTTTACAGTATGAGCAGTGAGGCTATGGAGTCTACTGTACAAGCAGTGAGACTATGGAGTCTTTACAGTATGAGCAGTGAGGCTATGGAGTCTTTACTGTAGCGCCCGCGTCCCTGCCTGCTGCCAGACAGGGACGTCGCTCTCCTCACCTGCGCTCAGCGTCCTCAGTGCTCCCAGCCTCCTCTGCGCCTCTGGCATCCTCGGCGTCCTCCTTCCGCCCTGCTGGTCCCGCGCGCTCCTTCCCTGCTGCTGGCCTTAGGGCGCGCGCCCGCACCCTCCCCCGCTCTTAAAGGAGCCGCGCGCATTTTCCAAATCAGTCTCCAGCCAATGCTGGTGGACTCCACCCTATATTAAGGGCTTCCTCCTTAATGGAGGTGCCCGAGCAATGTTGTTTCTGTGCAGTCTAACTCTGCTTCAGCCATCAGCTCCTGTTTCCAGTTGCCTGCCTGTTACCTGTCTGTTTGCCTGTCGGCCATCTGACTGCAGCTCTATCCAGAGGTTCGGACATCTTCAGCAGAGATCCCCGGCTGTTGCCTGCTCACCTGGGAGCGATCATCTGCCATCCGACTGCAGCTCTATCCAGAGGTTCGGACATCATCTGCGGAATCCCCGGCTATTGCAGAGACTCTTGCCTGCTCACCTGGGAGCGATCATCTGCCATCCGACTGCAGCTCTATCTAGAGGTTCGGACATCATCAGCAGAGATCCCCGGCTATTCCAGAGACTCTTGCCTGCTCACCAGGGAGCGATCATCTGCCATCCGACTGCAGCCTACCAGGAGGCTCCACCAGCTCAGGTCGTATATGCCTGTTTGTCTAGAGACTGCCTTGGTCACTTACCGTGACAAACCTGCCTGTCCAGAGACTGCCCTGGTCACTTGCCGTGACAACCTGCCTACCCAGAGACTACCCTGGTCACTTGCCGTGACAAACCTGCCTGCCCAGAGACTGCCCTGGTCACTTGCCGTGACAACCTGCCTGTCCAGAGACTGCCCTGGTCACTTGCCGTGACAACCTGCCTGTCCAGAGACTGCCCTGGTCACTTGCCGTGACAACCTGCCTGTTCAGAGACTGCCCTGGTCACTTGCCGTGACAACCTGCCTGTCCAGAGACTGCCCAGGTCACTTGCCGTGACAACCTGCCTGTCCAGAGACTGCCTTGGTCACTTATTGTGACAACCTGCCTGTTCAGAGACTGCCCTGGTCACTTGCCGTGACAACCTGCCTGTCCAGAGACTGCCCAGGTCACTTGCCGTGACAACCTGCCTGTCCAGAGACTGCCTGGCTAATTGCCGTGATTCCCTGTCCTATTCCCGGATGCCACCCGCTCTCTTGCAAGTAAATTGTCTTGTATAATAAAGCTTAGTGGTTCCACCAACCAGACCCGTTACAGTTTGCTCGGGCCATGGAACCCGGTGGCACCCAAACCCCTTCACTTCCGGAACTGTGTCATGAGCTGTCTCGCCAGAGGTCTCAACAGGAGGCTATCCTGGGTCACCTGCGGAACGTCAATTCCCGCTTGGACACTCTGAATCCATCACCAGCAACCACCGCTGGAGCCATGACTCATAATCCGGCAGTCCCGCTGACTCCCAATTCCGTGGTTTCCATTCCCGGTCCCCGACTTTCAGCTCCTCCTAGGTATGGAGGCGACCCTGTTATGGCTCTGGGTTTCATTAACCAGTGCACCCTGCATTTCGAACTCCTGGCACACCAGTTTAACCCCTTCACCCCCAAGGGTGGTTTGCACGTTAATGACCGGGACAATTTTTACAATTCTGACCACTGTCTCTTTATGAGGTTATAACTCCGGAACGCTTCAACGGATCTTCGCGATTCTGAGATTGTTTTCTCGTGACATATTGTACTTCATGTTAGTGGTAAAATTTCTTCCATATAACTTGCGTTTATTTTTGAAAAAAACGCAAATATGGCGAAAATTTTGAAAATTTAGCAATTTTCAAACTTTGAATTTTTATTCCCTTAAAACAGAGAAATATGTAACACAAAATAGTTAAGAAATAACATTTCCCACATGTCTACTTTACATCAGCACAATTTTGGAATCAAAATTTTTTTTTGTTAGGAAGTTATAAGGGTTAAAAGTTGACCAGCGATTTCTCATTTTCACAACAAAATTTACAAAGCCATTTTTTTTAGGGACCACCTCTCATTTGAAGTCACTTTGAGGGGTCTACATGACAGAAAATACCCAAAAGTGACACCATTCTAAAAACTGCACCCCTCAAGGTACTCAAAACCACATTCAAGAAGTTTATTAACCCTTCAGGTGCTTCACAGGAACTAAAGCAACGTGGAAGGAAAAAATGAATATTTAACTTTTTAGCCACAAAAATGATCTTTTACAAACTTTTTTTTTATTTTCACAAGGGTAAAAGGAGAAAATGGACAGATAAGGTTGTTATGCAATTTCTCCTGAGTACGCCAATACCCATATGTGGGGGAAAACCACTGTTTGGGCACACGGCAGAGCTCGTAAGGGAAGGAGCGCCGTTTGACTTTTTCAAACTAAAATTGGCTGGAGTTGAGATTGGACGCCATGTCGCGCTTGGAGAACCTCTGATGCGCCTAAACAGTGGAAACCCCCCACAAGTGACACCATTTTGGAAACTAGACCCCCTAAGGTACTTATCTAGATCTGTTGTAAGCACTTTGAACCCCAAGTGTTTCACAAAAGTTTATAATGCCTGGGTGTGAAAAAAAAAAAAAAAATTCCACAAAAATGATTTTTTAGTCCTAAATTTTTGAATTTTCCCAAGGAAATTGGACCACAAAAGTTGTTGTCCAATTTGTCCTGAGTACGCTGATACCCCATATGTGGGGGTGGAAAACTGTTTGGGCGCACGGCAGGGCTTGGAAAGGAAGTAGTAACGTTTTGGAATGCAGATGTTGATGGGGGTCATGTTCCGTTTGCAGTGCCCCAGATGAGCCTAAACAGTGGAAATCCCCCACAAGTGACCCCATTTTGGAAACTAGACCCCCTAAGGAACTTATCTAGATCTTTGGTGAGCACTTTGAACCCCCAAGTACTTCACACAAGTTTATAATGCCCGGGCATGAAAAAAAAAAATCCTATTTTTTTCCCACAAAAATTATCTTTTAGTCACTAATTTTTTATTTTCCCAAGGGTATCAGGAGAAATTGGACCACATAAGTTGTTGTCCAATTTGTCCTGAGTACGCTGATGCCCCATATGTGGGGGGAACCACTGTTTGGGCGCACGGCAGAGCTCGGAAGGGAAGGAGCACCATTTGACTTTTTCCAACCAAAATTGGCTGGAATTGAGATTGGATGCCATGTTGCATTTGGAGAGCCCCTGATGTG
The DNA here is from genome assembly GCA_033576555.1 of Oophaga sylvatica. Taxonomy (NCBI): domain Eukaryota; kingdom Metazoa; phylum Chordata; class Amphibia; order Anura; family Dendrobatidae; genus Oophaga; species Oophaga sylvatica. Next base: position 51,781 of record JARQOD010002947.1, read on the forward strand.
CCTAAACAGTGGAAACCCCCACAAATGACCCCATTTGGGAAACTAGACCCCCTAAGGAACTTATCTAGATCTTTGGTGAGCAATTTGAACCCTCAAGTGCTTCACACAAGTTTATAACGTAGAGCCGAAAATTTAAAAATCATATTTTTTTCCACAAAAATGATCTTTTCACCGAATTTTTATTTTTCCAAGGGTAACAAGACTCCAAAAGTTATTGTGCAATTTGTCCTGAGTACATTGATACCCCATATGTGGGGGTATACCACTGTTTGGGTGCATGGCAGAGTTTGGAAGGGAAGGAGCGCCATCTCACTTTTTCAACGCAGAATTGGCTGGACGCCATGTCGTGTTTGGAGAGCTCCTGATCTGCCTAAACAGTGGAAACCCCCCACAAATGACACCATTTTGGAAACTAAACCCCTCAAGGAACTTATCTAGATGTGTGGTGAGAACTTTGAACCACCAGGTGTTTCACTAAAGTTTATAACGTACAGCCTTAAAATAAAAAATCCTTTTTTTTTTTTACAAAAATGATTTTTTCCCCCAATATTTTATTTTCACAAGGGTAACAGAAGAAATTGGAACCCAAAAGTTGTTGTCCAATTTGTCCTGAGTACGCTGATACCCAATATGTAGGAGAAAACTACTGTATGGATGCACGTCAGGGCTCGGAAGGGAAGTAGTGACGTTTTGGATTGCAGACTTTGATGGAATGGTCTGGGGGCGTCATGTCGCATTTGGAGAGCCCTGATACGCCTAAACAGTGGAAACCCCCCACAAGTGACCCCATTTTGGAAAATAGACCCCACAAGGAACTTATCTAGATGTGTGGTGAGCACTTTGAACCCCGAAGTGCTTCACAGAAGTTTATAACGCACAGCCGTAAAAATAAAAAATCCTTTTTTTTTTACAAAAATGATTTTTTTCGCCCCCAATATTTTATTTTCACAAGGGTAACAGGAGAAATTGGACCCAAAAGTTGTTGTCCAATTTGTCCTGAGTACGCTGATACCCAATATGTGGGAGAAAACTACTGTATGGGCGCATGTCAGGGCTCGGAAGGGAAGTAGTGACGTTTTGGATTGCAGACTTTGATGGAATGGTCTGGGGGCGTCATGTCGCATTTGGAGAGCCCCTGATGCGCCTAAACAGTGGAAACCCCCCACAAGTGACCCCATTTTGGAAAATAGACCCCACTAGGAACTTACCTAGATGTGTGGTGAGCACTTTGAACCCCTAAGTGCTTCACAGAAGTTTATAACGCACAGCCGTAAAAATAAAAAATCCTTTTTTTTTTTACAAAAATGATTTTTTCGCCCCCAATATTTTATTTTCACAAGGGTAACAGGAGAAATTGGACCCCAAAAGTTGTTGTCCAATTTGTCCTGAGTACGCTGATACCCAATATGTGGGAGAAAACATACTGTATGGGTACACGTTGGGGCTCGAAAGGGAAGTAGTGACGCTTTGGATTGCAGACTTTGATGGAATGGTCTGGGGGCGTCATGTCGCATTTGGAGAGCCCCTGATGCGCCTAAACAGTGGAAATCCCCAACAAGTGACCCCATTTTGGAAAATAGACCCCACAAGGAACTTATTTAGATGTGTGGTGAGCGCTATGAAGCCCCAAGTGCTTCACAGAAGTTTATAATGTACAGCCGTAAAAACAAAAAAATCTTTTTTTTTACAAAAATAATATTTTCGCCCCCAGTTTTTTATTTTCCAAGGGTAACAGAAGAAATAGGACAATATTTCACAATAACTCTTGGGTCCAGAGTACGCTGATACCCCATATGTGGGGATAAACTACTGTTTGGACGCATGGCAGAGCTCAGAAGGAAGGACACCGTTTGACTTTTTCAAAGCAGAATTGGCTGGAATGGAGATCAGACGCCATGTCACATTTGGAGAGCCCTGATGTGCCTAACAGCGGAAACCCCCAATTCTAACTCCAACCCTAACCCCAAACACCCTAACCCTAGTCCCAACACCTATCCCAACCCTAACCCTAATCCAAACTCTAACCCTAATCCTAACTTAGCGCCAACCCTAACCTAACTTTAGCCGAAACCCTAACCCTAACCCTAATGGAAAATGGAATAAATACATTTTTTTTATTTATTATTTTTCCTAACTAGGGGGTGATAAAGGGGGTTTGATTTACTATTTATAGCGGTTTTTATGATTGGCAGCTGTCACGCTAAAAGACGCTTTTTATTGCAAAAAGTAGTTTTTTGCATCGCCACATTTTGAGAGCTATAATTTTTGCATATTTTGGCCCACAATGTCATGTGAGGTCTTAATTTTTGCGGGACGAGGTGACGCTTTTATTGGTACCATTTTTGAGCACGTGACATTTTTTGATCGCTTTTTATTTCGATTTTTGGGAGGTTAGAATGAACAAAAATCAGCAATTCATGAATTTCTTTTGGGTGAGGCGTTTTTATTGTTCCGCGTGTGGTAAAATCGATAAAGCAGTTTTATTCTTCGGGTCAGTACGATTATGGCGATACCTCATTTATATCATTTTTTTATGTTTTGGCACTTTTATAGAATAAAAACAATTTTATATAAAAAATAATTATTTTTGCATCGCTTTATTCTGCGAGCTATAACTTTTTTATTTTTTTGCTGATGATGCTGTTTGATGGCTCGTTTTTTGCGGGACAAGATGACGTTTTCAGCGGTACCATGTATATTTATATCCGTCTTTTTGATCGCGTGTTATTCCACTTTTTGTTCAGCGGTATGATGATAAAGCACTGATTTTTTGCTTCGTTTTTATTTTTTATTTTTTAAGGGGTTCACAAAAGGGGTTAACTAGTGGGACAGTTTTATAGGGGGGGTCGTTACGGACGCGGCGATACCATATATGTGTACTTTTATTGTTTTATTTTTTTTATTTACAATAAGTAATGAATTTATTGGGGAATTTTTTTTTTTTTTTTTTTTTATTTTGGATTTTTTTTTACACATGTTTATTTTTACTTTTTTTACTTTTTTACTTTGTCCCAGGGTGGGACATCACTGTATTTCATCAGATCGCTGGTGTGACAGTGTGCACAGCACTCTGTCACACCAGCGATCGCTCAGGCAGTGCAGCAGGCTTCTCAGTGCCTGCTCTCGGCAGGCACTGAGGAAGCCGCCTCCCTCCAGGACCCCAGCGCCATCTTGGATCCGGGTCCTGGGAGGGAGGAAGCCCTCAGAGCAGCGCGATCACATCGCGCTGGTCTGAGGGTCTCAGGGGGGCGCGCAGGGAGCCCCCACCCTGCGCGATCCTCCCCTGTGCCCCCAGTACACCGCGATCATGTTTGATCGCGGTGTGCAAGGGGTTAATGTGTCGGGAGCGGTCCGTGACCGCTCCTGACACACAGTCACGGGTGTCAGCTGTGATAATCAGCTGACACCCGGCGGCGATTAGCTGCGCTCCCGAGGGAGCGCAGCTAATCGCCTATGACGTACTATCCCGTCCATGGTCAGAATGGCACGGGTTTTATGGACGGGATAGTACGTCTAATGTCAGAGAGGGGTTAATTCTGACCGGGCCAAAATTGCCTTCATCATGTCCCATCTCACCGGAGAGGCTCTGGCCTGGCTTAATCCTCTCTGGGAGAGAGAAGATCCTCTGGTGTCAGACCTGCCTGCTTTTCTCTCGGCCTTCCGGAGGGTATTCGACGAACCTGGACGGAAGACCTCCTCTGCATCATCTCTGTTGCGTCTCCGTCAGGGAAGTCTCACCGTTGGTCAATATGCCATACGGTTCCGTACTCTAGCCTCAGAACTGGCTTGGGACAATGAAGCTCTAATTTCGGTCTTCTGGGAGGGTCTGTCCGGCCGTATTAAAGACGAACTTGCCGGTCGGGACATTCCAACCTCGCTTGATGATTTAATAAATCTTGCCAATCGGATTGATCTACGGTTCCAGGAACGAGCCAAAGAGGTCACCCGTGAAAAAAAGTTTCCTCATTTAACCCCTTCCGTTTCTCCCCAGGTGCACACTGCTGAGCCTATGCAGGTCGACCAGACCAAGATGGTCAAAGCCCGTCAGGACTCACGCCGTGCCGAGAAAAGTTGCTTCTACTGCGGCAGTAAGGAGCACTGGATCCGAACCTGTCCGGAGAAGTCGGGAAACGCCTGTGTCTAGGTTCGCTCGGAGAGGTCAATCTAGACAAAAATAAATCCTCTTCATCTCTGCTGCTCTCGGTCTCAATTCTTCTCGGTAAGAACCGTTACTTCGAGATGGCCCAACTTGATTCTGGAGCAGCTGGGAATCTCGTGTCACAGGCTCTAGTAGAGAAGTATCGCATTCCCACCAAACCTCTTGTTGAACCAGTATCTGTTGCTGCTGTGGATGGGGGTCTCCTACCTCGTCCCATCCGACTTATCACCGAAGCCATAACCCTGCAGGTGGGAATGTTGCATTCTGAGAGCATCTCATTTCATGTTCTGCCTGGACTCTCTCATGCTTTCTTACTAGGTCTGCCTTGGCTCCAAAAGCATGCACCTGTGCTTGACTGGCAGAATGGAGAGATTCTTCGCTGGGGACAGGACTGTCATAAAACGTGTCTGGTGCCTGTTCATCCCATCTGTCCTTCTCCTACTCCTGCTAATCTACCAGGACTCCCGATTCCATATTGGTATTTGCTGATGTCTTCAATAAAAAGGAAGCAGAGACATTACCCCCGCATAGACCATATGATTGCCCGATCGACCTGCTACCCGGTACCACGCCTCCCCGTGGGCGTATTTACCCGTTGTCCGCTGCTGAGACCAGGTCGATGTCCGAATATATCGAGGAGAACTTAGCAAAAGGATTCATCCGGAAATCTACCTCCCCAGCGGGAGCAGGTTTCTTCTTCGTAAAAAAGAAGGACGGATCTCTCCGTCCCTGTATTGACTACAGAGGCCTAAATTTGATCACGGTGAAGAATAAGTACCCTCTTCCGCTCATTCCAGAATTGTTTGATCGTCTTAGAGGGGCTAGAGTCTTCACCAAACTAGATCTTCGTGGAGCATACAACCTGGTTCGTATCCGTCGAGGAGATGAATGGAAGACGGCATTCAACACCCGGGACGGCCACTACGAGTACTTGGTGATGCCCTTTGGTCTCTGTAATGCTCCAGCAGTCTTTCAGGAGTTGGTCAATGACATCTTCCGGGACCTCCTCTACTCCTGCGTTGTGGTGTACCTTGACGACATCTTGGTCTTCTCTCCGGATCTTCAGTCTCACCGGAGGGATGTTCGTCAGGTTCTGCTCAGGCTCAGGCAGAATCACCTCTTCGCCAAATATGAGAAGTGCCTCTTTGAGCAGACATCGCTTCCGTTTCTGGGCTACATCATTTCTCAGACAGGCCTACGAATGGATCCGGAGAAATTGTCTGCCATCGAGAAGTGGCCCCCGACCGGAGGGGTTGAAGGCCATTCAGCGGTTCCTGGGATTTGCCAACTATTACCGTCTCTTCATACCGCACTTCTCTTCCAGGACTGCGCCAATCTCCGCGCTCACCCGCAAGGATGCTAACCCCAAACAGTGGACGCCCGAAGCAGAGGAGGCCTTCCTTTCTCTAAAACAGGCCTTCTCTTCCGCTCCAGTGCTGCATCGCCCGGATGGCAACAAGCAGTTCTTCCTGGAGGTGGACGCGTCCTCTGCTGGAGCCGGAGCGGTACTTACCCAAAAAGCTTCATCCGGGAGGATGGTATCCTGCGGTTTCTTCTCCAAACTCTTCTCCTCCTCCGAGCGCAACTACTCCATAGGAGACCGAGAGTTATTGGCCATCAAGTTGGCATTGGAGGAGTGGCGTTACCTACTCGAAGGGGCTCTTCATCCGGTAATCATTTACACGGACCACAAGAATCTGGCATACCTCCAGCATGCCCAGAGACTTAACCCTCGCCAAGCCCGGTGGTCCTTGTTTTTTGCCCGCTTCGATTTTCTTTTGCATTTTCGCCCAGCTGACAAAAACATCAAGGCGGATGCCTTGTCTCGGTCTTTCCTGGTGTCGGATCTCGAGGAGGAACCTAAGCATATCATCGATCCCGCCAGAGTGATGCAGGTGGCTCCCGTGAGTTTAAATCGTCTCCCTCCTGGTAAGACGTTCGTATCAGAAACTGATCGGAAGAGAATCCTACATTGGGGTCATTCATCTAAACTCGCTGGCCACGCTGGTCAAAAAAAGACCCTCCAACTCATTACCCGGCATTATTGGTGGCCTACCCTGCACAAAGACGTAATAGACTTTGTTTCTGCCTGTGTTTCCTGTGCCCGCAACAAAGTTCCGAGACACCTGCCTACCGGCCGTCTTCTTCCGCTTCCTGTACCCGCTGCCCCCTGGCAGCATATAGCCATGGACTTCATTACTGATCTTCCCGTCTCTGCTGGTTGTACAGTCATTTGGGTGGTCACTGACCGCTTTTCCAAGATGGCTCACTTCATTCCTCTGCCAGGTCTTCCGTCTGCACCCGAGTTGGCTAAAGACTTTATCCGCCACATCTTCCGTCTTCATGGTCTGCCTCGTCACATTGTGTCGGATCGTGGGGTTCAGTTCACCTCACGTTTCTGGAGAGCCACTTGTAAGTTGCTAGACGTCACCCTGGATTTTTCCTCCGCTTACCACCCACAGTCCAATGGACAAGTTGAACGAATAAATCAGAATTTGACCAGTTATCTTCGACACTTCGTTAATGCCCACCATTCTGACTGGGTGGAGCTCCTGCCTTGGGCCGAATTCTCCTACAATAATCATGAGAGCGAATCTTCCACCAAGTCTCCGTTTTTTGTAGTCTTCGGTCAACACCCTCGGATCCCTGTCCCTGTTTCCATCTCTGTGGACAATCCAGCTGCGGAATCTCTGGTTAGAGAATTCTCCTCCATCTGGGAGAGTACCCGGTCCGCACTCATTCAGTCATCCGAGCGCATGAAAAGACATGCTGACAAAAAACGTCTGGATCCTCCTCAATTCCGTCCTGGGGACAAAGTCTGGCTTTAGTCCAAATATGTTCGACTCAAAATTCCGTCCTACAAGTTAGGTCCTCGGTTCATCGGTCCTTTTGAGATCATCAGTCAGATCAACCCGGTGTCCTATAAATTGAAACTCCCGGTCAATTTGCGAATTCCTAATTCTTTTCATGTATCTCTCCTCAAACCTGTGGTTCTTAACTCTTTTTTTAAGTCTACAGGTACACCTCCTGCTCCAGTGTCTGCTGATGATGAATTTGAGGTAGAGAACATTCTGGCCACAAAAAGGGTAGGAAAAAAGACTTATTTTTTGGTGGATTGGAAGGGGTTTGGTCCTGAGGAGAGAACCTGGGAACCTCGGGAGAACATCCATGCCCCTCTCATCCTAGCTAAATTTTTTTCTGGCCTAAAAAGGGGGGGGCCTAGAGGGGGGGGTACTGTAGCGCCCGCGTCCCTGCCTGCTGCCAGACAGGGACGTCGCTCTCCTCACCTGCGCTCAGCGTCCTCAGTGCTCCCAGCCTCCTCTGCGCCTCTGGCATCCTCGGCGTCCTCCTTCCGCCCTGCTGGTCCCGCGCGCTCCTTCCCTGCTGCTGGCCTTAGGGCGCGCGCCCGCACCCTCCCCCGCTCTTAAAGGAGCCGCGCGCATTTTCCAAATCAGTCTCCAGCCAATGCTGGTGGACTCCACCCTATATTAAGGGCTTCCTCCTTAATGGAGGTGCCCGAGCAATGTTGTTTCTGTGCAGTCTAACTCTGCTTCAGCCATCAGCTCCTGTTTCCAGTTGCCTGCCTGTTACCTGTCTGTTTGCCTGTCGGCCATCTGACTGCAGCTCTATCCAGAGGTTCGGACATCTTCAGCAGAGATCCCCGGCTGTTGCCTGCTCACCTGGGAGCGATCATCTGCCATCCGACTGCAGCTCTATCCAGAGGTTCGGACATCATCTGCGGAGATCCCCGGCTATTGCAGAGACTCTTGCCTGCTCACCTGGGAGCGATCATCTGCCATCCGACTGCAGCTCTATCTAGAGGTTCGGACATCATCAGCAGAGATCCCCGGCTATTCCAGAGACTCTTGCCTGCTCACCAGGGAGCGATCATCTGCCATCCGACTGCAGCCTACCAGGAGGCTCCACCAGCTCAGGTCGTATATGCCTGTTTGTCTAGAGACTGCCTTGGTCACTTACCGTGACAAACCTGCCTGTCCAGAGACTGCTCTGGTCACTTGCCGTGACAACCTGCCTGCCCAGAGACTACCCTGGTCACTTGCCGTGACAAACCTGCCTGCCCAAAGACTGCCCTGGTCACTTGCCGTGACAACCTGCCTGTCCAGAGACTGCCCTGGCCACTTGCCGTGACAACCTGCCTGTCCAGAGACTGCCCTGGTCACTTGCCGTGACAACCTGCCTGTTCAGAGACTGCCCTGGTCACTTGCCGTGACAACCTGCCTGTCCAGAGACTGCCCAGGTCACTTGCCGTGACAACCTGCCTGTCCAGAGACTGCCTTGGTCACTTATTGTGACAACCTGCCTGCCCAGAGACTGCCCTGGTCACTTGCCGTGACAACCTGCCTGTCCAGAGACTGCCCAGGTCACTTGCAGTGACAACCTGCCTGTCCAGAGACTGCCCAGGTCACTTGCCGTGACAACCTGCCTGTCCAGAGACTTCCTTGGTCACTTATTGTGACAACCTGCCTGTCCAGAGACTGCCTGGCTAATTGCCGTGATTCCCTGTCCTATTCCCGGATGCCACCCGCTCTCTTGCAAGTAAATTGTCTTGTATAATAAAGCTTAGTGGTTCCACCAACCAGACCCGTTTCCGTCAGTGGTTCCACCAACCAGACCCGTTTCCGTCAGTGGTTCCACCTACCAGACCCGTTACATTTACTATACAAGCAGTGAGACTATGGAGTCTTTACAGTATGAGCAGTGAGACTATGGAGTCTTTACTGTACAAGTAGTGAGACTATGGAGTTCTTTACAGTATGAGCAGTTAGGCTATGGAGTCTTTACTGTACAAGTAGTGAGGCTATGGAGTCTTTACAGTATGAGCAATGAGACTATGGAGTCTTTACAGTATGATCAGTGAGACTATGGAGTCTCTACTGTACAAGCAGCGAGACTATGGAGTCTTTACAGTATGAGCAGTGAGGCTATGGAGTCTTTACTGTACAAGTAGTGAGACTATGGAGTCTTTACAGTATGAGCAGTGAGGCTATGGAGTCTTTACAGTATGAGCAGTGAGACTATGGAGTCTTTACAGTATGAGCAGTGAGACTATGGAGTCTTTACAGTATGAGCAGTGAGGCTATGGAGTCTTTACTGTACAAGTAGTGAGACTATGGGGTCTTTACAGTATGAGCAGTGAGGCTATGGCGTCTTTACTGTACAAGTAGTGAGACTATGGAGTCTTTACAGTATGATCAGTGAGACTATGGAGTCTTTACTGTACAAGTTGTGAGGCTATGGAGTCTTTACAGTATGAGCAGTGAGGCTATGGAGTCTTTACAGTATGAGCAGTGAGACAATGGAGTCTTTACTGTACGAGCAGTGAGACTATGGACTTACAGTTGAGAGTGAGACTATGGAGTCTTTACAGTATGAGCAGTGAGACTATGGCGTCTTTACAGTATGAGCAGTGAGGCTATGGAGTCTTTACTGTACAAGTAGTGAAACTGTGGAGTCTTTACAGTATGAGCAGTGAGACTATGGAGTCTCTACTGTAAAAGCAGTGAGACTATGGAGTCTTTACGCAGTGAGACTATGGAGTCTTTACAGAATGAGCAGTGAGACTTTGGATTCTTTACTATAAGAGCAGTGAGACTATGGAGTCTTTACTGTACAAGTAGTGAGACTATGGCGTCTTTACAGTATGATCAGTGAGACTATGGAGTCTCTACTGTACAAGCAGTGAGACTATGGATTCTTTACAGTATGAGCAGTGAGGCTATGGAGTCTTTACTGTACAAGTAGTGAGACTATGGAGTCTTTACAGTGTGAGCAGTGAGACTATGGAGTCTACTGTACAAGCAGTGAGACTATGGAGTCTTTACAGTATGAGCAGTGAGGCTATGAGGTCTTTACTGTACAAGTAGTGAGACTATGGAGTCTTTACAGTATGAGCAGTGAGACTATGGAGTCTTTACTGTACAAGTAGTGAGACTATGGATTCTTTACAGTATGAGCAGTGAGGCTATGAGGTCTTTACTGTACAAGTAGTGAGACTATGGAGTCTTTACAGTATGAGCAGTGAGACTATGGAGTCTTTACTGTACAAGTAGTGAGACTATGGAGTCTTTACAGTATGATCAGTGAGACTATGGAGTCTCTACTGTACAAGCAGTGAGACTATGGAGTCTTTACAGTATGAGCAGTGAGGCTATGGAGTCTTTACTGTACAAGTAGTGAGACTATGGAGTCTTTACAGTATGAGCAGTGAGGCTATGGAGTCTTTACAGTATGAGCAGTGAGACTATGGAGTCTTTACAGTATGAGCAGTGAGGCTATGGAGTCTTTACAGTATGAGCAGTGAGACTATGAGTCTTCATATAGTCAGTGGCCTATGGAGTCTTACAGTATGAGCAGTGAGACTATGGAGTCTTTACTATAAGTAGTGAGCTATGGAGTCTTTACAGTATGATCAGTGAGACTATGGAGTCTTTACAGTATGAACAGTGAGACTATAGAGTCTTTACAGTATGAGCAGTGAGACTATGGAGTCTTTACAATATGAGCAGTGAGCCTATGGAGTCTTTACGTATGAGCAGTGAGATTATGGAGACTTTACAGTATGAGCAGTGAGACTATGGAGTCTTTACAGTATGATCAGTGAGACTATGGAGTCTTTACAATATGAGCAGTGAGCCTATGGAGTCTTTACCGTATGAGCAGTGAGATTATGGAGACTTTACAGTATGAGCAGTGAGATTTTGGATTATTTAGTGTACAAGCATCAAGACTATATATATTATCTGCTGTATGCTATATGAGTCGCACAGCCAGAGCTTTGGGTACTCGGCACCGAGCCCGTTGATATCTATGGGGAATATCAGGGTAGCTTAGCTCGGTCCGTGGCCCTGGGCGCTCACTGTAATGTGGGATATTTACAGGTGACTTGAATAATGATATGGGGATTCGTGACGCCACTTGTGGTGCCTGGTCAGGATGACCAGCGCTGCTATGCAGATCCACTGAAGGGTTAATATTGTGCAGCTAGATGTTAAGCCTTCCACAAGTAAGGCTGATTCCTCCAGGGCAGATAGATGTATGGGGAAATGCAGGACAGACGGGGACCCGGCAGTCAGGGGTAATAAAGGAGACACACACATAAGTCACTTTGGTACCTTTACTGAAGATGTTGCAGGCACTTCCCGGAGCGCTGTAGGGTGAAGGGTGCACATCCAGATTCCTCCACTGGTAGGTGTGTGGCCTCCTGTTCTCTGCCTTTTTGTAATGAAGTCTTGGCCTGCGTGTAGCTGGGCCTAGCTTAGTCTCCGTCTTGTACCTGGCTGACTTTGTGATTGGACCTTCTCTCTGAAAGGACAGGGTCTTTTATGGCTGATCAGGCCGGACTCCGTCCTCCTGATCCTGTTACGTATCAGCTCTGTGTACTCCTGGGACTTGTAGTCCTCCAGGAACTCCGGTGTTCTCCTAATGGATCGTGGAGTTCCCTATAGGCTCGGACCCCGGTGTCCGGTAATACTTGCTGAGGTGAGCTATTAAGGCTCCACTGTCTCATTAAGTTTCCACTCGCCTTCGGCCTACCCGGATCCTCACACGATCACACACTGGCAGTTGGTGGGCTGCCTCTTCACCGCTCTCTAAGCGTCAGCAGCTTCTCACTGAGTTGCACTCCTAGATTCAGCTTTGACTAGGCTGGAGTGATCTCTGTCCACTCTTTACTAGACTCCACTTGCTCTGAACTGAATAGCTCTGCAGCCTCTGTAACCTCAGCTCTGCACTTCCCTTGCTGCAGACTGAGCTGACTGAGCCCACTGAGATGGCTGCACTGAACTAAAACCCAAGCTTCCTGTGTTAAGCTCTTTTTATATGTCTTACACAGCTCCCTCTGATGGTCTTTGGGGATAAATGAACGTGTGTGAAGGTGAATAATGACCTCTAGTGGTATCTTCTTTCAGTGCACCCTTCTGGAAGATATGGATCCAGTCGCAGCTGGGCTCCACATATACATTTAGTGAATCTATGTATTTTTTACTGTATGAGTAGTGAGACTATGGATTATTTATTTTACAAGTAATGAAACTAAGGAGTCTTTACTGTACAAGCCATGATGCTATAGATTTCTTACTCTATTAGCAGTGAGACTATGGATTCTTCAGTATTATGGATTCTTTACTATACAAGCAATTAGAGATGGCTATACTTTCTTTATGGCATGAGTAGTGAGACCATAAAGTATTTAGAGTATTTACAAGCAGTGAAAGTATAGATTCTTTACTGTACAGGCAGTGAGACTATATAGTCTTTACTGTACAGGCAGTGAGACAATGGATTATTTACTGTATTAGTAGTTTCATTATGATGAGTAGTGAGACTGTGGAGTATTTATAAGCAGTGAGACTATGGATTATTTACTGTATTAGTAGTGAGTAAATGGATTATTTACGCTACAAGTAGTGACTTTATGACTTTACTGTATGAGCAGCAAAACTTTGGAACTCTATCATGATGTTGTGATGATTAATTTACTGCACAGAGGGTCGAGATGCCATTCTGAAAAATGTAACATCATAGGTTATGGGTACTAGACTTCTGGAGATGGGATGTTGAACCAGGGGACTAGTCTGATTGCCATATGAATTTGGTAAGGAATATTTACCCCAATATTGGGTACCTGGCAATTGCCTCAGAGGGGATTTTCCTTCCCCTGAATAGAAGGACAATAGTGTGGAAGAGAAGAACCAGAGTCTGTGCTGAACCTTACAAAGGACGATATCCATGCAAGACAAAAACACACATAAGTTGTGGTTGGGCGATAGCTGCAGTTTTCGATGGTTGATGCCATTTACATTTTTCATCTTAAATGTTTATCAATGTTTATATTTAAAGAAATAGAAAACATTCATTTATTTGTGATGAGCAAACAACTTTGCTTTATTCTCCAATGCATAGAATGAAATGATAAAAGTGATTTCTCCCATAAAGCAAATTTAAGTTTTATAAATTAAAATCAATTCATAACATTTATTAATCTGCGAAATTCAAAACATTTTCTTTTTTTTCTCCTTTTTTAAATTTAAATAACATTATTGGCATTTATTCTATGTTTTTATTCTATTTACTATAATATTAGCTTTTTCACTCTATAAAAAAATTGGTTTTACATTTTTTTGTCCGCTATTTATTCATACATTGTTACTTACTTGTTTGAGTCAGGGAGTTTTAGTCCAGGTTCTCATGGCTTCTGATTCCCATAGACACGACCTAAGAGACTAAGCGGAGTCTCTCCTGTGAACCATCTGATTGTCACTGCGCCGATCTCTCCCCTTTATAGTCTAGAGGAAAAATAGGATCGTTCTTCTCCAGATAATTGTCAGCTGCCAATAAAGATCTAGTGTTCAGCATCTGCGTTCTGGACGGATACATTCCCCAGGATCTGACAAAAGCCAAAGAATGTTACAAGCATGAAGTTCCCACCTGTGCCGGAATCTCTCCATCATGAAAATGTAGAACTGTTTGAAAAAAAAAAAAAAAAGCTTAAATGTAAAATTCCCCCTCCCCCGCTGTCTCAGTGCTAATGCTGCTAAAACGTGACCAGTGCAGACAATCAGTAACCTGAACGTGTTCATATACCGTACTACCGACATCCTGACCTCTATTGTTGAAAGGTGATGATGCCAGTAGTGGCAAAATAGTGAGTGCAGCTCTGCAGTATAATACAGGATGTAACTCAGGATCAGTAATGTATGTACACAGTGACTGCACCAGCAGAATAGTGAGTGCAGCTCTGGAGTATAATACAGGATGTAACTCAGGATCAGTAATGTAATGTATGTACACAGTGACTGCACCAGCAGAATAGTGAGTGCAGCTCTGGGGTATAATACAGGATGTAACTCAGGATCAGTAATGTAATGTATGTACACAGTGACTGCACCAGCAGAATAGTGAGTGCAGCTCTGGGTATGGTACAGGATGTAACTCAGGATCAGTAATGTAATGTATGTACACAGTGACTGCACCAGCAGAATAGTGAGCGCAGCTCTGGAGTATAATACAGGATGTAACTCAGGATCAGTAATGTAATGTATGTACACAGTGACTGCACCAGCAGAATAGTGAGCGCAGCTCTGGAGTATAATACAGGATGTAACTCAGGATCAGTAATGTAATGTATGTACACAGTGACTGCACCAGCAGAATAGTGAGCGCAGCTCTGGAGTATAATACAGGATGTAACTCAGGATCAGTAATGTAATGTATGTACACAGTGACTGCACCAGCAGAATAGTGAGTACAGCTCTGGAGTATAATACAGGATGTAACTCAGGACCAGTAATGTAATGTATGTACACAGTGACTGCACCAGCAGAATAGTGAGTGCAGCTCTGGAGTATAATACAGGATGTAACTCAGGATCCATAATGTAATGTATGTACACAGTGACTGCACCAGCAGAATAGTGAGTGCAGCTCTGGAGTATAATACAGGATGTAACTCAGGATCAGTAATGTACGTACACAGTGACTGCAACAGCAGAATAGTGAGTGCAGCTCTGGAGTATAATACAGGATGTAACTCAGGATCAGTAATGTACGTACACAGTGACTGCACCAGCAGAATAGTGACTGCAGCTCTGGGGTATAATACAGGATGTAACTCAGGATCCATAATGTAATGTATGTACACAGTGACTGCACCAGCAGAATAGTGAGTGCAGCTCTGGAGTATAATACAGGATGTAATTAAGGATCAGTAATGTAATGTATGTACACAGTGACTGCACCAGCAGAATAGTGAGTACAGCTCTGGAGTATAATACAGGATGTAACTCAGGACCAGTAATGTAATGTATGTACACAGTGACTGCACCAGCAGAATAGTGAGTGCAGCTCTGGAGTATAATACAGGATGTAACTCAGGATCCATAATGTAATGTATGTACACAGTGACTGCACCAGCAGAATAGTGAGTGCAGCTCTGGAGTATAATACAGGATGTAACTCAGGATCAGTAATGTACGTACACAGTGACTGCACCAGCAGAATAGTGAGTGCAGCTCTGGAGTATAATACAGGATGTAACTCAGGATCAGTAATGTACGTACACAGTGACTGCACCAGCAGAATAGTGACTGCAGCTCTGGGGTATAATACAGGATGTAACTCAGGATCCATAATGTAATGTATGTACACAGTGACTGCACCAGCAGAATAGTGAGTGCAGCTCTGGAGTATAATACAGGATGTAATTAAGGATCAGTAATGTAATGTATGTACACAGTGACTGCACCAGCAGAATAGTGAGTGCAGCTCTGGAGTATAATACAGGATGTAACTCAGGATCAGTAATGTAATGTATGTACACAGTGATTGCACCAGCAAAATAGTGAGTGCAGCTCTGGGGTATAATGCAGGATGTAACTCAGGATCAGTAATGTATGAACACAGTGATTGCACCAGCAGAATAGTGAGTGCAGCTCTGGGGTATAATACAGGATGTAACTCAGGATCAGTAATGTATGTACACAGTGACTGCACCAGCAGAATAGTGAGTGCAGCTCTGGAGTATAATACAGGAGGTAACTCAGGATCAGTAATGTATGTACACAGTGACTGCACCAGCAGAATAGTGACTGCAGCTCTGGAGTATAATACAGGATGTAACTCAGGATCAGTAATGTAATGTATGTACACAGTGACTGCACCAGCAGAATAGTGAGTGCAGCTCTGGAGTATAATACAGGATGTAACTCAGGATCAGTAATATAATGTATGTATACAGTGACTGCACCAGCAGAATAGTGAGTGCAGCTCTGGAGTATAATACAGGAGGTAACTCAGGATCAGTAATGTAATGTATGTACACAGTGACTGCACCAGCAGAATAGTGAGTGCAGCTCTGGAGTATAATACAGGATGTAACTCAGGATCAGTAGTGTAATGTATATACACAGTGACTGTACCAGCAGAATAGTGAGTGCAGCTCTGGAGTATAATACAGGATGTAACTCAGGATCAGTAATGTAATGTACACAGTGACTGCACCAGCAGAATAGTGAGTGCAGCTCTGGAGTATAATACAGAATGTAACTCAGGATCAGTAATGTAATGTATGTACACAGTGACTGCACCAGCAGAATAGTGAGTGCAGCTCTGGAGTATAATACAGGATGTAACTCAGAATCAGTAATGTAATGTATGCACACAGTGACTGCACCAGCAGAATAGTGAGTGCAGCTCTGGAGTATAATACAGGATGTAACTCAGGATCAGTAATGTAATGTATGTACACAGTGACTGCACCAGCAGAATAGTGAGCGCAGCTCTGGAGTATAATGCAGGATGTAACTCAGGATCAGTAATGTAATGTATGTACACAGTGACTGCACCAGCAGAATAGTGAGTGCAGCTCTGGAGTATAATACAGGATGTAACTCAGGATCAGTAATGTAATGTATGTACACAGTGACTGCACCAGAATAGTGAGTGCAGCTCTGGAGTATAATACAGGATGTAACTCAGGATCAGTAATGTAATGTATACACACAGTGACTGCACCAGCAGAATAGTGAGTGCAGCTCTGGAGTATAATACAGGATGTAACTCAGGATCAGTAATGTAATGTATGTACACAGTGACTGCACCAGAATAGTGAGTGCAGCTCTGGAGTATAATACAGGATGTAACTCAGGATCAGTAATGTAATGTATACACACAGTGACTGCACCAGCAGAATAGTGAGTGCAGCTCTGGAGTATAATACAGGAGGTAACTCAGGATCAGTAATGTAATGTATGTACACAGTGACTGCACCAGCAGAATACAAGAAAAAAAGGTAGCACACTGTAGCGCTATAGCTTGCAAATACGAAATATGAAAAATATGAAAAATGAATTGCATCATTACCTTAGAAATATGAAAAATTGAGAAGTCTTAGCGCATAAGATGGCCAAATTATGTGAGCCTGATAGCCACGTCAAGGCTCTTCTCGTATATCAGGTCCTAACTAATGCCTATCCTCGCTTAGAAAAGTCTGTCTGCATGGGAACATATGAGTCCTCTCTTCAGACTAAAATCTACATCTCTGTGGAGGGGTGATGAACCTGTTGTAATTAAAAAGCCTGTGACCACCAGGTGGAGTGCTCAGGTAGAAGGTAAATGAATACATATCAAAAAACTGACCGGCACATCCAAACATAGATTCAGTGTGAACAGGTGCTAAACCTAGAGTCACCAACTCATATATATACAAGAAAAAAAGGTAGCACACTGTAGCGCTATAGCTTGCAAACACGAAATATGAAAAATATGAAAAATGAATTGCATCATTACCTTAGAAATATGAAAAACTGAGAAGTCTTAGCGCATAAGATGGCCAAATTATGTGAGCCTGATAGCCACGTCAAGGCTCTTCTCGTATATCAGGTCCTAACTAATGCCTATCCTCGCTTAGAAAAGTCTGTCTGCATGGGAACATATGAGTCCTCTCTTCAGACTAAAATCTACATCTCTGTGGAGGGGTGATGAACCTGTTGTAATTAAAAAGCCTGTGACCACCAGGTGGAGTGCTCAGGTAGAAGGTAAATGAATACATATCAAAAAACTGACCGGCACATCCAAATATAGATTCAGTGTGAACAGGTGCTAAACCTAGAGTCACCAACTCATATATATACAAGAAAAAAAGGTAGCACACTGTAGCGCTATAGCTTGCAAACACGAAATATGAAAAATATGAAAAATGAATTGCATCATTACCTTAGAAATATGAAAAATTGAGAAGTCTTAGCGCATAAGATGGCCAAATTATGTGAGCCTGATAGCCACGTCAAGGCTCTTCTCGTATATCAGGTCCTAACTAATGCCTATCCTCGCTTAGAAAAGTCTGTCTGCATGGGAACATATGAGTCCTCTCTTCAGACTAAAATCTACATCTCTGTGGAGGGGTGATGAACCTGTTGTAATTAAAAAGCCTGTGACCACCAGGTGGAGTGCTCAGGTAGAAGGTAAATGAATACATATCAAAAAACTGACCGGCACATCCAAACATAGATTCAGTGTGAACAGGTGCTAAACCTAGAGTCACCAACTCATATATATACAAGAAAAAAAGGTAGCACACTGTAGCGCTATAGCTTGCAAACACGAAATATGAAAAATATGAAAAATGAATTGCATCATTACCTTAGAAATATGAAAAATTGAGAAGTCTTAGCGCATAAGATGGCCAAATTATGTGAGCCTGATAGCCACGTCAAGGCTCTTCTCGTATATCAGGTCCTAACTAATGCCTATCCTCGCTTAGAAAAGTCTGTCTGCATGGGAACATATGAGTCCTCTCTTCAGACTAAAATCTACATCTCTTTTCAAATTTTTCATTTTTCATATTTCTAAGGTAATGATGCAATTCATTTTTCATATTTCGTGTTTGCAAGCTATAGCGCTACAGTGTGCTACCTTTTTTTCTTGTATATATATATGAGTTGGTGACTCTAGGTTTAGCACCTGTTCACACTAAATCTATGTTTGGATGTGCCGGTCAGTTTTTTGATATGTATTCATTTACCTTCTACCTGAGCACTCCACCTGGTGGTCACAGGCTTTTTAATTACAACAGGTTCATCACCCCTCCACAGAGATGTAGATTTTAGTCTGAAGAGAGGACTCATATGTTCCCATGCAGACAGACTTTTCTAAGTGAGGATTGGCATTAGTTAGGACCTGATATACGAGAAGAGCCTTGACGTGGCTATCAGGCTCACATAATTTGGCCATCTTATGCGCTAAGACTTCTCAATTTTTCATATTTCTAAGGTAATGATGCAATTCATTTTTCATATTTTTCATATTTCGTGTTTGCAAGCTATAGCGCTACAGTGTGC
>JARQOD010002948.1:0-46123 GCA_033576555.1 Oophaga sylvatica
AGAGAGTTATCACTGTGTTATCTGTGGTGTTACATAGGACTGCAGGTGACATCTACTACATTATCTGTACTCAGAGAGTTATCACTGTGTTATCTGTGGTGTTACATAGGACTGCAGTGACATCTACTACATTAAAAAAAAAAAAAAAAAACCCCCCCCCCTAATCAAGATACATTGTATTTGGTGTACTAGAGCAGCATACACATTCTATCAGTTACTGTACTTTTACATAGGAGATTACTTATTACTCAATATCTGTTTCTTGGTACATGATGCGGGCATCATACTAAAGTACTGTATTGTTTACATAACTGCGGGACTCTACTTGTATCAGAGTATCACGTGTTTTTGTGTCATAGATCGGTACTCCACATTATTGTACTAGGATATACTGTTTGTGTTAGATATGACATCATCATTTATCAGAATCTGTTACTGTGTGTTACTATGCAGGACATCTATATCTTACAAGTTCACTGTTTTGGTTTACAGGATAGTAATTATAATTTACTAGTTATCATGTTCTGTGTTACAGATCGTGACATCTCTACATTACTGTACCAAGAGTATCACTGGTATTGTGGGTTAATAACTGCAGTGACCTCTACATTATCTGTTCAGAGATTATCACTGTTATCTGTGGTGTTAATAGGATGCAGTGACATCTATACATTACTGTACAGAGTTTCACTGTTTATGTGGTGTTACATAGACGCAGGGACATCTACTACATATCTGTATCAGGAGTACACTGTTTTCTGTGGTGTTACTAGATGCGGACATACTACATATGTACTCAGAGAGTTAAGTATCTGTGGTGTTACATAGACTGAGTAATTACTCTTATCTGTATCAGAGATTCACTGTGTTATCTGTGTGTTAATAGGACTGCAGGTGACATCTACTACATTATCTGTACTCAGGAGTTATCACTGTGTTATCTGTGTGTTACATAGATGCAGGTGCATCTACTAATTATCTGTACTCAAGAGTTATCACTGGTATCTGTGTGTTAATAGGACTGAGTGACATCTATACATTATCTGTATCAGAGAGTTATACTGTGTTATCTGTGTGTTACATAGGATGAGGTGACATCTACTACATTATTGTATCAGAGAGTTTCACGTGTTATTGTGGTGTTACTAGACTGCAGGTGAATCTACTACATTATCTGTATCAGAGGTTATCACTGTGTTATTGTGTGTTAATAGGACTGCAGGTGACATTCTACATTATCGTACTCAAGAGTATCACTGTTATCTGTGGTGTTACATAGGACTGCAGGTGACTTATACATTATCTGTATCAGAGAGTATCATGTTTCTGGTGTTACTAGATGCAGGTGACATCTACTAATTATCTGTCTCAGAGATTATCACTGTTATCTGTGTGTTACATAGACTGCAGTGACATTACTACATTATCTGTACTCAGAGTTATCACTGTTATCTGTGTGTTACATAGGATGCAGGACATCTACTACATTATCTTATCAGAGTTATCATGTTATCTGTGTGTTACATAGGACTGCAGGTGAATCTATACTTATCTGTACTCAGGAGTATCACTGTTATCTGTGGTGTTACATAGGAGCAGTGATCCTACATTATCTGTACTCAGAAGTTATCACTTGTTATCTGTGGTTTACATAGGATGCAGGTGACATTACTACATATCTGTCTCAGAGAGTATCACTGTGTTATCTGTGGTGTTAATAGACTGCAGTGACATCTACTACATTATCTGTACTCAAGAGTATCACTGTGTTATCTGTGTGTTACATAGGATGCAGGTGACATCTACTACATTATCTGTATCAGAGAGTTATCACTGTTATCTGTGGTGTTATAGATGCAGTGAATCTACTACATTATCTGTACTCAGAGAGTATCACTGTGTTATCTGTGGTTTACATAGACTGCAGTGACATCTATACATTATCTGTATCAGAGTATCACTGTGTTATCTGTGGTGTTACATAGGACTGCAGTGACATCTACTTATCTTATAGAGGTTATCACTGTGTTATTTGGGTTACATGACTGCAGTGACATTACTACATTCTGTACTCAAGAGTTACTGTTATCTTGTGTTAATAGACTCAGTGACATTACTACATTATCGTATCAGAGAGTTATCACTGTTATCTGTGGTTAATGGATGAGTACATCTATACATTATCTGTACTCAGAGTTATCACTGTGTTATCTGTGTTAATGGATGCAGGGATCTATATTTTACAGAAGTATGTTCTGTTAATGAGCAGTGATATCTTACAATACTGTATCAGGTTATCATGTGTTATCTGGGGTGTACATAGGACCAGTGACACTAACATTATCTGTTACCTAGTGGTTATCACTGTTATCTGTGGTGTTACATGACTGCAGTGACATCTACTACTTATCTTACTCAGAGAGTATCACTGTGTTATCTGTGGTGTTACATAGGACTGCAGGTGACATCCTACATTATCTGTACTCAGAGAGTTATCACTGTGTTATCTGTGGTGTTACATAGGACTGCAGGTGACATCTCTACATTATCTGTACTCAGAGAATTATCTGTGTTTCTTAGGTGTTGACATATGACTGCAGTGTACATCAGTACTACTGTTATCTGTATAGAGAGTTATCACTGGTGATCTGTGTTTACATAGGACTGCAGTGACATCTACTACATTTATCTGTATCTAAGTATCACTGTGTATCTGTGTTTACATGACTGCAGGTGTATCACTACTTATCTGTTATTAAAGTATCACGTGTATCTGTGTTAATAGACTGCAGGTGACATCTACTCATTATCTGTACTCAGAGTTATCACGTGTTACTGGGTTACATATGGACTGCAGGTGATATCACTCATTATCTTGTTACAGAGATGTATCACACTGTTATCTTGGTTTACATAGACTGCAGGTTACATTATACATTACTGTACTCAGAGTATATCACTTGTATCTGTGGTGTTACATTGACTGGGTGACATCTACTACATTATCTTACTCAAGAGTTTATCACTGTGTTATCTGTGGTGTTACTGGACTGCAGGAACTCTACTACATTACTACATAGTTTATCACTGGTTATCTGTGGTGTTACTAGGACTGAGGTGACATCTACTATCATTCTGTACTAGAGTTATCACTGTGTTATCTGTGGTGTTACATAGGACTGCAGGTGACATCTACTACATTATCTGTACTCAGAGAGTTATCACTGTGTTATCTGTGGTGTTACATAGGACTGCAGGTGACATCTACTACATTATCTGTACTCAGAGAGATATCATGTGTTATCTGTGGTGTTACATAGGACTGCAGGTGACATCTACTCATTATCTGTATCAGAGAGTTATCACTGTGTTATCTTGTGTTACATAGGACTGCAGGTGACATCTACTACATTGTTGTACTCAGAGAGTTATCACTGGTTATCTTGTGTTACATAGGACTGCAGGTGACATCTACTACATTATCTGTACTCAGAGAGATTCACTGTTTATCTGTGGTGTTACATAGGACTGCAGGTGACATCTATGCATTATCTGTACTCAGAGATTATCACTGTTATCTGTGGTGTTACATAGGACTGCAGGTGACATCTACTACATTATCTGTACTCATAGACTTATCACTGTTATCTGTGGTGTTACATAGGACTGCAGGTGACATTTACTACATTATCTGTACTCAGAGAGTTATCACTGTGTTATTGTGGTGTTACATAGGACTGCAGGTGACATTACTACATTATCTGTACTCAGAGAGTTATCACTGTTTAATCTGTGGTGTTACATAGGATGCAGGTGACATCTACTACATTATCTGTTACTCAGAGAGTTATCACTGTTATCTGTGGTGTTACATAGGACTGCAGGTGACATCTCTACATTATCTGTACTCAGAGAGATATCACTGTGTTATCTGTGGTGTTACATAGGACTGCAGGTGACTCTACTACATTATCTGTACTCAGAGAGTTATCATGTGTTATTGTGGTGTTACATAGGACTGCAGGTGACATCTACTACATTACCTGTACTCAAGAGATATCATGTGTTACTGTGGTGTTACATAGGATGCAGGTGACATCTATACATTACTGTACTCAGAGAGATATCACTGTGTTATCTGTGGTGTTACATAGGACTGCAGGTGACATCTACTACATTATCTGTACTCAGAGAGTTATCACTGTGTTATCTGTGGTGTTACATAGGACTGCAGGTGACATCTACTACATTATCTGTACTCAGAGAGTTATCACTGTGTTATCTGTGGTGTTACATAGGACTGCAGGTGACATCTACTACATTATCTGTACTCAGAGAGTTATCACTGTGTTATCTGTGGTGTTACATAGGACTGCAGGTGACATCTACTACATTATCTGTACTCAGAGAGTTATCACTGTGTTATCTGTGGTGTTACATAGGACTGCAGGTGACATCTACTACATTATCTGTACTCAGAGAGTTATCACTGTGTTATCTGTGGTGTTACATAGGACTGCAGGTGACATCTACTACATTATCTGTACTCAGAGAGTTATCACTGTGTTATCTGTGTGTTACATAGACTGCAGGTGACATCTACTACATTATCTGTACTCAGAGAGTATCACTGTGTTATCTGTGGTGTTACATAGACTGCAGGTGACATCTACTACATTATCTGTACTCAGAGAGTTATCACTGTGTTATCTGTGGTGTTACATAGGACTGCAGGTGACATCTCTACATTATCTGTACTCAGAAGTTATCACTGTGTTATCTGTGGTGTTACATAGGACTGCAGGTGACATCTACTACATTATCTGTACTCAGAGAGTTATCACTGTGTTATCTGTGGTGTTACATAGGACTGCAGGTGACATCTACTACATTATCTGTACTCAAGAGTTATCACTGTGTTATCTGTGGTGTACATAGGACTGCAGGTGACATCTACTACATTATCTGTACTCAAGAGTTATCACTGTGTTATCTGTGGTGTTACATAGGACTGCAGGTGACATCTACTACATTATCTGTACTCAAGAGTATTCACTGTGTTATCTGTGGTGTTACATAGGACTGCAGGTGACATCTACTACATTATCTGTACTAGAGGTTATCACTGTGTATCTGTGGTGTTACATAGGACTGCAGGTGACATCTACTACATTATCTGTACTCAGAGAGTTATCTGTGTTATCTGTGGTGTTACATAGGACTGCAGGTGACATCTACTACATTATCTGTACTCAGAGAGATATCACTGTGTTACTGTGGTGTTACATAGGACTGAGGTGACATCTACTACATTATCTGTACTCAGAGAGTTATCACTGTGTTATCTGTGGTGTTACATAGGACTGCAGGTGACATCTACTACATTATCTGTACTCAGAGAGTATCACTGTGTTACTGTGGTGTTACATAGGACTGCAGGTGACATCTCTACATTATCTGTACTCAGAGAGTTATCACTGTGTTATCTGTGGTGTTACATAGGACTGCAGTGACATCTACTACATTATCTGTACTCAGAGAGTTATCACTGTGTTATCTGTGGTGTTACATAGGACTGCAGGTGACATCTACTACATTATCTGTACTCAGAGAGTATCACTGTGTTATCTGTGGTGTTACATAGGACTGCAGGTGACATCTACTACATTATCTGTACTCAGAGAGTTATCACTGTGTTATCTGTGGTGTTACATAGGACTGCAGGTGACATCTACTACATTATCTGTACTCAGAGAGTTATCACTGTGTTATCTGTGTGTTACATAGGACTGCAGGTGACATCTCTACATTATCTGTACTCAGAGAGTTATTCACTGTGTTATCTGTGGTGTTACATAGGACTGCAGGTGACATTACTACATTATCTGTACTCAGAGAGTTATCACTGTGTTATCTGTGGTGTTACATAGGACTGCAGGTGACATCTACTACATTATCTGTACTCAGAGAGTTATCACTGTGTTATCTGTGGTGTTACATAGGACTGCAGGTGACATCTACTACATTATCTGTACTCAGAGAGTTATCACTGTGTTATCTGTGGTGTTACATAGGACTGCAGGTGACATCTACTACATTATCTGTACTCAGAGTTATCACTGTGTTATCTGTGGTGTTACATAGGACTGCAGGTGACATCTACACATTATCTGTACTCAGAGAGTTATCACTGTGTTATCTGTGGTGTTACATAGGACTGCAGGGACATTACTACATTATCTGTACTCAGAGAGTTATCACTGTGTTATCTGTGGTGTTACATAGGACTGCAGTGACATTACTACATTATCTGTACTCAGAGAGTTATCACTGTGTTATCTTGGTGTTACATAGGACTGCAGGTGACATCTACTACATTATCTGTACTCAGAGATTATCACTGTGTTATCTGTGGTGTTACATAGGACTGCAGGTGACATCTACTACATTATCTGTACTCAGAGAGTTATCACTGTGTATCTGTGGTGTTACATAGGACTGCAGGTGACATCTACTACATTATCTGTACTCAGAGAGTTATCACGTGTTATCTGTGGTGTTACATAGACTGCAGGTGACATCACTACATTATCTGTACTCAGAGTATCACTGTGTTATCTGTGGTGTTACATAGGACTGCAGGTGACATCTACTACATTATCTGTACTCAGAGAGTTATCACTGTTATCTGTGGTGTTACATAGGACTGCAGGTGACATCTACTACATTATCTGTACTCAGAAAGTTATCACTGTGTTATCTGTGGTGTTACATAGGACTGCAGGTGACATCTACTCCATTATCTGTACTCAGAAAGTTATCACTGTGTTATCTGTGGTGTTACATAGGACTGCAGGTGACATCTGCTACATTATCTGTACTCAGAGAGTTATCACTGTGTTATCGTGCTGTTACATAGGACTGCAGGTGACATCTGCTACATTATCTGTACTCAGAGAGTTATCACTGTGTTATCTGTGGTGTTACATAGGACTGCAGGTGACATCTGCTACATTATCTATACTCAGAGAGTTATCACTGTGTTATCGTGATGTTACATAGGACTGCAGGTGATATCTACTACATTATCTGTACTCAGAGAGTTATCACTGTGTTATCTGTGGTGTTACATAGGACTGCAGGTGACATCTCATTATCTGTACTCAGAGAGTTATCACTGTGTTATCTGTGGTGTTACATAGGACTGCAGGTGACATCTACTACATTATCTGTACTCAGAGAGATATACTTTTGTTTTATGGGTTGTAATGAACGGGCACACGGTCCGCCACACGGTAGCCCGGGGTATCACGGCTTGTGATCCCACCGCTGCCACCAATATGTGATGAAACGGTGCACACACACGACGGCTGCTGCCGTCCGACCCGGTAAACTGCAGGGATTTATAATTATCCACTTCCACTTAGGAACTTGCAGCTCTCTGGCGCCCCCCTTACCCTCAGGTCAGTCAGGGAACTGCACCTAGGATAATCAGTCGCCAGAGGGTCACTTGGATGTGTGCTGGCTATTGGGCACGCTGCAGTGAGGGAATTATAATTACTCCGAGCCGCAGCCGGGTAATACACTTATAATACCCGCTCCGTCACTGCCAACGCCACCCCATATGTCAACACTTAACACCCCCTTCTTTTAAGCTGCCACCAGCTACGGTTTTTCTTACTGAACAATTTATCAAGAGGGTCCGTAGCAACCCAAAACAGTAGCGTAGTGCTTCAGGCACGTGCAAATTCGTTTATAGAGCAGGAGAAACAAACTAATAAATTTATAGGTTTATTCCTTAAAAAAAAGGCAGTGCTTATACAATATAAAAAGATGGAACAAACTGAGACAATATTGTTATGTACAAGACAATTAGAAAATAAAAGGGGTTAACATAAGGAAGATCAACTTACAGTTCTTAGATCATAGTAGGCAAGCCATGCGGTCGGGGGAGGGGAGACATCACAATGCATCACAGAGCTGCTATAAGTCTGGTGTCCAGGGCAGATCTGAGCCAGAATACCTGGCCCTACCTTATAGACCTGTGGCCGTGACATCATAAACGGGGTGGAGTTACCAGGGTCCTCCTCTTGCTCTAAGGGTTACTCTTAGTTCAGAAAACTCAAAACTTTCATAAATAAGAGATGGAGTCTCATACAGCGATGCAGAGCATACCATTGTACTCCGCAAGATGTTGGCGTGCATTTAAGTCTAAACGCAGAGTGCCTGGGTGGATCGGCTAAGCAGAAATCTGTTTCTTAGGTTCTGCTGGTGCCAGCGCTTAGAAACTTCACTGATCCCTGGATTCACCGATGAATTGGCAGATATGAAAATTTCATACTTATAACATACACAGGAGCTAAGATTTTTGATCTTGAATAACTACCATGCAACAAAGGAACAGACCATGTGGCTTGTTAGCCGCTTTCAGCCGGCCTCCCTGTGGGGGCTAACCACCTGGAATCAGATTACACAGAGTGTGTAGTGAGCTGAAGGGGGGGGAAGCCCACAGGCTGCAAAGCCTAATGAATGCAGTAGCTGTGGAGACTTCTAGAGAAGTACAGGATATGGAGCTTGCAGGATCATCACACCTCCCCCCCTTAGAGGGCGCTAAGGAGGCATGACCTGCCGGTAATCCGACATGCGCACCTCAGCGGGTTCGCCACGTCGTGACAACCCATCAGCATTCCCCTGTTCGCTGCCTTTCTTGTGTTGTACGGCAAAATCATACTGCTGTAGGGCAAGGCTCCAGCGTAGCAACCTACCATTGGTTCCGGACACTGTGTGCAGCCAGCTCAGAGGGTTGTGGTCGGTGACCACCTTGAAGGTGCGCCCGTACAGGTAGGGCTGCAAACGTTGCAGTGCCCAGACCATGGCCAGGCACTCCTTCTCGATGGTGGAGTATGCCACTTCCCTTGGCAGAAGTTTCCGGCTCAGGTACAACACGGGGTGCTCCTGGTTCCCCGAATCAACCTGGCTGAGTACAGCACCGAGGCCAAATTCGCTGGCGTCAGTCTGTACCAGGAATGGCCGACTGCTGTCGACGGCTTTCAACACTGGAGAGCTGCACAGGGCTGTTTTCAAAGCTCGGAATGCCGCCTCACAGCCATCTGTCCAGCTGACTGTTTGGGGTAGACCGCCCTTGGTGAGGTCCGTCAAGGGTTTTGCAATGGCGCTATAGTTCGGTACGAAACGCCTATAGTACCCTGCAGTGCCCAGGAAGGACTTCACCTGCTTTTTGGTCCTGGGGGTGGGCCAGGACACGATCGCGTCCACTTTCTCGGGCTCTGGACTCATGGAACCCCCGCCTACCCGGTGCCCCAGGTAGTGGACCTCCCTCATGCCCATCTGGCATTTTCCCGCTTGATGTCAGACCTGCTGGTGAATACGCTTGAGCACCTCCTGGAGATGCTGAAGGTGTTCCTCCCAGGTGGAACTGAAGACGGCAATGTCGTCCAGGTACGCCACAGCGTACTCCTCCAGTCCCTGAAGCAGGTGGTTGACCATCCGCTGGAAAGTGGCAGGGGCATTCTTCATGCCGAAAGGCATGACCGTGGACTCGTACAGTCCAAAAGGGGTGATAAAGGCGGATTTCTCCTGCGCCTCAGGGCTCAGGGGAATCTGCCAGTATCCCCGGCTTAAATCCATGATGGATATGTACTTGGCATTCGCCAACCGCTCCAGCAGATCCTCGATGCGTGGCATTGGGTGCGCATCAGAGGTAGTGATGGCGTTGAGCCCCTGTAGTCCACGCAGAACCGGGTGGTCCGATCCTTTTTGGGCACGAGAACTACAGGTGAGGCCCACGCGCTTTTGGACGGCCGGATCACCCCCAGCTGCAACATCTCCTGGATCTCCTGGCGCATAATCTGCTGCACTTCCTCAGAGATCCGATAAGGTGTCCGCCGTAACGGGGCGCGATTCCCGGTGTCCACCTCGTGGACCGCCAACTTGGTCCTTCCGGGTCGGTTTGTGAACTCGGCCCGGAAGGGTTCCAGAGTGGTCAGCAACTGCAACCGCTGGGAGACGGTTAGCGAGGCATTTACCTCCATGTCCTCAATGGACCCATTGGCCTGGGCTTGGGCCAGCATGTCCAGGAGGGGATCCTCTTCCCCGTCCTCGGGCAGATTGCAGACCGGTAGGACGCAGGCTTCACGTTCGTGATGGGCCTTCATCATGTTGACGTGAAAGGCCTTGCGCCTACCCCGAGTGTGGTCAAGCGTGACCACGTAGGTGGCTGGGTTGAGCTGTTGGTGCACGACGTACGGGCCTTCCCAGGCTGCCTGAAGCTTATCCTTTGGTACGGGGACCAGCACCCACACCTTTTGACCCACCTGGTAGGTCCGCTCCCGGGCGTTCTGGTCGTACCAGTGCTTCTGGTCAGCCTGAGCCTGCGTCATGTTGTCATGCACCAACTGCGTCAAGGTCTGCATCTTGTCGCGGAAGCGCATGACATAATCCACGATGGACACTTCCGTGGGGTTTGGCTCATCTTCCCAGGATTCTCTTATCAACCCAAGGGGTCCCCGGACTCGCCTACCATACAGG
Source organism: Oophaga sylvatica (assembly GCA_033576555.1). Classification (NCBI taxonomy): domain Eukaryota; kingdom Metazoa; phylum Chordata; class Amphibia; order Anura; family Dendrobatidae; genus Oophaga; species Oophaga sylvatica. Next base: position 10,549 of record JARQOD010002948.1, read on the forward strand.
AGCTCGAAGGGGGAGAACCCCGTCGAGGCCTGCGGACTTCTCTGTAGGCAAATAGCAGGTGTGGGAGGTACCGCTCCCAATCGCGTCCCTGGGTCTCAACCAGCATGCGGAGCATCTGTTTGAGGGTACCGTTAAAGCGCTCACACAAACCATTGGTCTGTGGGTGATACGCACTCGATACCATACGCGTCACCTGCATTTTGCTGCAGAGAGCCTTCATTAGGCGAGACATAAATTGGGTCCCTTGATCGGTAAGCATCTCCCTGGGAAATCCTACCCGTGAAAAGATGGTCACCAGTGCATCCGCCACCTTATCTGCCCTAGTTGAGGACAGAGCTACTGCCTCCGGGTACCGGGTAGCGTAGTCTACCACAGTAAGGATGTATTGCTTTCCAGAGCTGCTGGGGACGGCCAGCGGGCCCACAATGTCCACCGCGATCCTCTGGAAAGGCTCCTCTATCACTGGCAACGGGATCAGGGGAGCCTTAAGAGCAGGCCCCGCCTTCCCCACTCTTTGACAGGTGATACAGGAGCGGCAGTAGTTAGTCACATCTGTCCCCATCTTGGGCCAATAGAAGTGTTGAGACAGCCGTGCCTTAGTTTTGCTGATCCCCAAGTGTCCAGCGAGTGGAATCTCATGGGCAATCCTCAACAACTCACCTCGGAACTGGTGCGGGACGACCAGCTGTTTTTCCCTCAACCACTCTTTTGGGAATCTCCGGGTACTGTCTCCCGGTACAACCTTCCTCGTTCCCAGAACACCCTCTCCTTATCAGTCACGGAGGTGGGCGTCTCGGCGAGGTGCCTCAAGTTCTCCAGGCTCGCATCTGAGTGCAGAGCGGCCTGGAACTCCTGGCTGGAGGCAGCCAGAAGTGACGTCAGGGTTCCTTCCTCACTGGGACCCTCTGGGACCGGCTCTGGGTCCAATTCTGGTTCAGTCTCTCCTGTAGCGGAGGAGGGTCCAGATGGTAGGGCGCTACCTGCGATCCGGGCACTCTGACTGCGGGTGACAGCAGCTACATATGCCGTCTCCCCGGGGGTTTCTATAGACCCATCAGCCTGCGCTGCTATGGGCTCTACCTCCCCATCCACCCCCAACACTTCAGGAGCAGTGCTACTTATGGGCCAGTTACCTTCCTCGGTGGCACTGGTCAGTGTCATGGCGTCACCTTCCTCCCGGTTCCCATGCACCTCCCCATTTCCTTGAGCACTGTCGCTTGCTCCTGCTAGGGGTTCCTCAGCCGTCTCACTCCGCAGAGCGACGGGACTGAACGCTCCTGTACCTGTGGACACATCTACCACTTCAGAGAAAGGGTTAACAGATTCAGATGGCACAGATACATCACTATCAACATCATTCCTAGGGAAAGAAAGGTTATCAGTTGCATCATCACTTCGCAAAGCATTAGCAGGTAACACATCAGTTTCCCATCATCATCAACATCACATCATGGTTAACGTTAACCTTATCATGATTGGGAAGGGGTGTCAGGGACATAGTACGCCACCATCCTCCCCAGATCAGTCCCCAATAAACATCAGTGGGCAGGTTTTCGGACACCCCCACTTCCTTCACCCCGCTCCCGGCACCCCAGTCAATGAAAACTCGGGCTATCGGCAAGGGTAGTGGACGCCCCCAATCCCTGTGACAGTTAAGGTTTTCCCCGGAATCAACTCTTCAGGGGCCACCAGTTCGGGTCGGATGAGGGTTCGTTCAGCCCCGGTGTCCTTGAGGCCTGTAGCAAGACGGGCCACCACGCGGACGGGCTGCACGTTATCATCAACCCTCCCCACCACACCACCCACAAAAGAACAGAGGCGTTGGGCCTGGAGCGCCTTGCTGGGGGGTTCTTCTGCCTCTCCGGACAGGTGCGCTGATGTGTCCAGTCCTGTTACAGGAGAAGCACTGGCGGGGTCTGATGTAGGCCTGGCGCTGGCAAAGGGGATAGTGCCTCCAGAGGGATGGCTGGCAGGGGCACTGGGGTTGGTTGCAGGCTTACCCCCTCCCCAGCGGGTGGTGACGGCTTCCGCACCTCGGGTTTCCGGTTGGCCTCATAGCTGTCGGCGATCCGTGCTGTTCTGACCGCGTCCTCCGGTTCTCGGTCCAGGATGAACTGTCGGACCTCAGCTGGGCACAGATGCAGGAACTGGTCTTTGATCATCAGGTCCTCAGGTTCTCAAAGGTGTCAACTGACAGTCCATGGATCCACTGGTCAAAGTGGTTCCTGAGTCCTTGCACCACATCGCTATAACTGTCGTGTGGGCCACGTTGGAGGTTCCGGAACTTCTTTCGGTATACCTCAGGGGTTAGCTGGTACTTGGCGATCAGGGCCTGCTTGATGGCCTGATAGTTGTCATCTTGATCCGGCGTGAGTGAAGCAAACGCCTCCAGAGCTTTGCCCTTTAGCCCGGGAGTCAAGTACCTGGCCCATTGGTTGTCAGGCAGCCGGTACTGTCTGCAGACTTTCTCAAAGGCCCGCAGAAAAGTGTCCAAGTCTCCGTCCTTTTCCATCACGGGAAAGTGCTCCGGCCGGGGCTTGGGACTCTGAGCGCTGCTGGGCACACTGCTCTGGGCTGTGGAGGGCATTGCCCCTTGTCTGAGCAGCTCCAGTTCATGGGCTCTCTGAGCTTCCCGCTCGGCTCTCTCACGCCTCCCGCTCGGCTCTCTCAGCCTCCCGCTGGGCTCTCTCAGCCTCCCGCTGGGCTTGGCGCTCGGCTCGGGCCTCCTGCTGGTATTGCTGGATCAGCTTCAGGCGCTCCTCCCGGTCGTCGGTGGGGAGTCCCTCCAGGGCCGCCTGCAGGTAAGGGTCCATCCCGCCCTGGGTGTAAGCAGTCAGGGGTTGGGCCTCTGCTCCTGCGGCACCAACTTTGGCTTGGGCCGGCTCCTGCGCCCTCCTCGCTCTGAGCGTGGTCCCGTGCCATCAGGGCCTGGATCACTTCGGCCTTGGTTTGGGCCATGGGGACAATCTCCCTCCACTCGCACATGGCAAGAAGAGCTTCCTTGCTATTCCGATTATACCAGTCGTATCCCCTCGTAGCCATGGTTGCCAAATAAAAGATAGGATAGAAAAACAAAGAGAAGGGGGGGGTAACCGCAAGTACACACAATTGTCTCAGGACTAATAAACACTGAGTCTGTTCTCCAAAACTTTAGATGCAGGGTCGCTGAAGAACCGTGCAAGTTTTTTAGTGAATGGAATGATTGCTCAAACCAGATCACTAATGCTCTATAATCCCACCGCTCTCCACCAATATGTGATGAACGGCACACGGTCCGCCACACGGTAGCCCGGGTATCACGGCTTGTGATCCCACGCTGCCACCAATATGTGATGAACGGGACATCACGACCGCGGTAAACTGCAGGGATTTATATTATCCCACTCATTAGGAATCTTCCACCTCTGCCACCATCCAGTGATAGAACTGCACCTAGGATAACTAGTCGCCAGACGGTACACTTGGATTGTGATGCCATTGGCACCTAGTGAGGGAACTTAGCACCTCAGGCCGCGCCCGGGTAAATGCACTTATAATATCCCGATCGTCACTGGGAACTGCCACCCTGGTCAACACTTTAACCCTTCATATGTACACTAGCTCGCCACCAGCCACGTTTCAACTTGAACATTTATCAAGAGGGTCCGTAGCAACCCCAAAACAGTAGCGTAGTGCTTCAGGCACGTGCAAATTCGTTTATAGAGCAGGAGAAACAAACTAATAAATTTATAGGTTTATTCCTTAAAAAAAAGGCAGTGCTTATACAATATAAAAAGATGGAACAAACTGAGACAATATGTTATGTACAAACAATTAGAAAATAAAAGGGGTTAACATAAGGAAGATCAACTTACAGTTCTTAGATCATAGTAGGCAAGCCATGCGGTCGGGGGAGGGGAGACATCACAATGCATCACAGAGCTGCTATAAGTCTGGTGTCCAGGGCAGATCTGAGCCAGAATACCTGGCCCCTACCTTATAGACCTGTGGCCGTGACATCATAAACGGGTGGAGTTACCAGGGTCCTCCTCTTGCTCTAAGGGTTACTCTTAGTTCAAAAACTCAAAACTTTCATAAATAAGAGATGGAGTCTCATACAGCGATGCAGAGCATACCATTGTACTCCGCAAGATGTTGGCGTGCATTTAAGTCTAAACGCAGAGTGCCTGGGTGGATCGGCTAAGCAGAAATCTGTTTCTTAGGTTCTGCTGGTGCCAGCGCTTAGAAACTTCACTGATCCCTGGATTCACCGATGAATTGGCAGATATGAAAATTTCATACTTATAACATACACAGGAGCCAAGATTTTTGATCTTGAATAACTACCATGCAACAAAGGAACAGACCATGTGGCTTGTTAGCCGCTTTCAGCCGGCCTCCCTGTGGGGGCTAACCACCTGGAATCAGATTACACAGAGTGTGTAGTGAGCTGAAAGGGGGGGAAGCCCACAGGCTGCAAAGCCTAATGAATGCAGTAGCTGTGGAGACTTCTAGAGAAGTACAGGATATGGAGCTTGCAGGATCATCACAACATAGGACTGCAGTGACATCTACTACATTATCTGTACTCAAGAGTTATCACTGTGTTATCTGTGGTGTTACATAGTACTGCAGGTGACATCTACTACATTATCTGTACTCAGAGAGTTATCACTGTGTTATCTGTGGTGTTACATAGGACTGCAGGTGACATCTACTACATTATCTGTACTCAGAGTTATCACTGTGTTATCTGTGGTGTTACATAGGACTGCAGGTGACATCTGCTACATTATCTGTACTCAGAGAGTTATCACTGTGTTATCTGTGGTGTTACATAGGACTGCAGGTGACATCTACTACATTATCTGTACTCAGAGAGATATCACTGTGTTATCTGTGGTGTTACATAGGACTGCAGGTGACATCTACTACATTATCTATACTCAGAGAGTTATCACTGTGCTATCTGTGGTGTTACATAGGACTGCAGGTGACATCTACTACATTATCTATACTCAGAGAGTTATCACTGTGTTATCTGTGGTGTTACATAGGACTGCAGGTGACATCTGCTACATTATCTGTACTCAGAGAGTTATCACTGTGTTATCTGTGGTGTTACATAGGACTGCAGGTGACATCTACTACATTATCTGTACTCAGAGAGTTATAACTGTGTTATCTGTGGTGTTACATAGGACTGCAGGTGACATCTACTACATTATCTGTACTCAGAGAGTTATCACTGTGTTATCTGTGTGTCATGATACTGTAAGCTTCATTTCTTGTGCTGTTTCCAGAACTTTCCCCATAGTACTACAACCCCCACCGTTTGCAAGCACAGGGCAAAGTTACCCCTCCCTCCTTTTCTCTGCAGCTCACGCTTCCCTTCCCCCTCCCAACCTGCAGTCAAGCTCAGTGTAACCTGAGCTACCAGTGCTGGAAGTTTTGCCGCTTCACCGCAGGGGTCCTCCATTGTCTGCACATGTGCTTTCTTCCTATAGCAGCCATTTTGGAGAATTCATTCTTTTTTGGTTAATAACACGGTGGGAGCATTCGCTAGAAACACGAAAGTTACTGTTTTGAAACCTGTGTCCATAGGCATCGTTCCCATGGTACTGGTGAACCCGTAACTCCAACAGAACCCGAGAAATGGAATTCTCGGATTCCCCATGGACTAGCTCAGCCAAGTTTGGACTCATTTGAACTGTCATTTTAAAGTAAGAGCATTGATAGGTCTGCCGTTATTCTGCTAGGTTCACAGGACGAGGGATGGACCTTATGATATTTCAGAGCTCAAATCATACACTTCTGTCCCGGGGAGGTGGCCAGAAAAACCCTCCCCTTTTCGTGAGGTCAGCAGTCCCAGGTATAAGTCTGGCAGTGAGCCCCCCTTGGGAGTCTCTTGCTGTGATGTCCTGACTAAGAGATCTGCAAATGAACTATGACGTGTGGCTCCTTCCCCCAGCCTGGTTTGCCTGTAAATGATCTAACAACCATGTGAGTGATTTTCATTCTTAATCCTATTTTATTTTATAACTGCATTTGTACATAACGATATTGTCTCAGTTTGTTCCATCTTTTATATTGTATAAGCACTGCCTGTCTTTTTAAGGAATAAACCTATAAATTTATTAGTTTGTTTCTCCTGCTCTATAAACGAATTTGCACGTGCCTGAAGCACTACGCTACTGTTTTGGGGTTGCTACGGACCCTCTTGATAAATTGTTCAGTAAGAAAAACCGTAGCTGGTGGCAGCTTAAAAGAAGGGGGTGTAAAGTGTTGACATATGGGGTGGCGTTGGCAGTGACGGAGCGGGTATTATAAGTGTATTACCCGGCTGCGGCTCGGAGTAATTATAATTCCCTCACTGCAGCGTGCCCAATAGCCAGCACACATCCAAGTGACCCGTCTGGCGACTGCTTATCCTAGGTGCAGTTCCCTGACTGACATGAGGGTAAGGGGGGCGCCAGAGAGCTGCAAGTTCCTAAGTGGAAGTGGGATAATTATAAATCCCTGCAGATTACCGGGTCGGACGGCAGCAGCCGTCGTGTGTGTGCACCGTTTCATCACATATTGGTGGCTGAGCAGTGGGATTATAGAGCATTAGTGATCTGGTTTGAGCAATCATTCCATTCACTAAAAAACTTGCACGGTTCTTCAGCGACCCTGCATCTAAAGTTTTGGAGAACAGACTCAGTGTTTATTAGTCCTGAGACAATTGTGTGTACTTGCGGTTACCCCCCTTCTCTTTGTTTTTCTATCCTATCTTTTATTTGGCAACCATAGCTACGAGGGGATACGACTGGTATAATCGGAATAGCAAGGAAGCTCTTCTTGCCATGTGCGAGTGGAGGGAGATTGTCCCCATGGCCCAAACCAAGGCCGAAGTGATCCAGGCCCTGATGGCACGGGACCACGCTCAGAGCGAGGCGGGCGCAGGAGCCGGCCCAAGCCAAGTTGGTGCCGCAGGAGCAGAGGCCCAACCCCTGACTGCTTACACCCAGGGCGGGATGGACCCTTACCTGCAGGCGGCCCTGGAGGGACTCTCCACTGACGACCATGAAGAACGCCTAAAGCTGATCCAGAAAGCTCAAGAGAGAGCCGACCAGCGAGAGGCCAAACAGCGAGAGGCTGAGATAGCCGAGCGCCAAGCCCAGCGAGAGGCCGAGAGAGCCGAGCGGGAGGCTGAGAGAGCCGAGCGGGAAGCTCAGAGAGCCCATGAACTGGAGCTGCTCAGACAAGGGGCAATGCCCTCCACAGCCCAGAGCAGTGTGCCCAGCAGCGCTCAGAGTCCCAAGCCCCGGCCGGAGCACTTTCCCGTGATGGAAAAGGACGGAGACTTGGACACTTTTCTGTGGGCCTTTGAGAAAGTCTGCAGACAGTACCGGCTGCCTGACAACCAATGGGCCAGGTACTTTACCCCCGGGCTAAAGGGCAAAGCTCTGGAGGCGTTTGCTTCACTCACGCCGGATCAAGATGACAACTATCAGGCCATCAAGCAAGCCCTGATCGCCAAGTACCAGCTAACCCCTGAGGTATACCGAAAGAAGTTCCGGAACCTCCAACGTGGCCCACACGACAGTTATAGCGATGTGGTGCAAGGACTCAGGAACCACTTTGACCAGTGGATCCATGGACTGTCAGTTGACACCTTTGAGAAGCTGAGGGACCTGACGATCAAAGACCAGTTCCTGCATCTGTGCCCAGCTGAGGTCCGACAGTTCATCCTGGACCGAGAAGCGGAGGACGCGGTCAGAACAGCACGGATCGCTGACAGCTATGAGGCCAACCGGAAACCCGAGGTGCGGAAGCCCGTCACCACCCGCTGGGGAGGGGGTAAGCCTGCAACCAACCCCAGTGCCCCTGCCAATCGTCCCTCTGGAGGCACTATCCCCTTTGCCAGCGCCAGGCCTACGTCAGACCCCCGCCAGTGTTTCTCCTGTAAAAGGACTGGACACATCAGCGCCACCTGTCCGGAGAGGCAGAAGAACCCCCCAGCCAAGGCCTCCGGGCCCAACGCCTCTGTTCTTTTGGTGGGTGGTGTGGTGGGGAGGGTTGATGACAACGTGCAGCCCGTCCGCGTGGGGGCCCGTCTTGCTACAGACCTCAAGGACACCGGGGCTGAACGAACCCTCATCCGACCTGAACTGGCGGCCCCTGAAGAGTTGATTCCGGGGAAAACCTTAACTGTCACCGGGATTGGGGGCGTCCACTACCCCTTGCCGATAGCCCGAGTTTTCATTGACTGGGGTGCCGGGAGCGGGGTGAAGGAAGTGGGGGTGTCCGAAAACCTGCCCACTGATGTTTTATTGGGGACTGATCTGGGGAGGATGGTCGCGTACTATGTCCCTGACACCCCTTCCCAATCTGATGATAAGGTTAACGTTAACCATGATGTTGAAGTTGATGATGATGGGAAACTGATTGTGTTACCTGCCAATGCTTTGCGAAGTGATTATGCAACTGATAACCTTTCTTTCCCTAGGAATGCTGTTGATAGTGATGTATCTGTGATATCTGAACCTGTTAACCCTTTCTCTGAAGTGGTAGATGTGTCCACAGGTACAGGAGCGTTCAGCCCCGTCGCTCTGCGGAGTGAGACGGCTGAGGAACCCCTAGCAGGAGCAAGCGACAGTGCTCAAGGAAATGGGGAGGTGCATGGGAACCGTAAGGAAGGTGACGCCATGACACTGACCAGTGCCACCGAGGAAGGTAACTGGCCCATAAGTAGCACTGCTCCTGAAGTGTTGGGGGTGGATGGGGAGGTAGAGCCCATAGCAGCGCAGGCTGATGGGTCTGTAGAAATCCCCGGGGAGACTGCATATGTAGCTGCTGTCACCCGCAGTCAGAGTGCCCGGATCGCAGGTAGCGCCCTACCATCTGGACCCTCCTCCGCTACAGGAGAGACTGAACCAGAGGTGGACCCAGAGCCGGTCCCAGAGGGTCCCAGTGAGGAAGGAACCCTGATGTCACTTCTGGCTGCCTCCAGCCAGGAGTTCCAGGCCGCTCTGCACTCAGATGCGAGCCTGGAGAACTTGAGGCACCTCGCCGAGACGCCCACCTCCGTGACTGATAAGGAGAGGGTGTTCTGGGAACGAGGAAGGTTGTACCGGGAGACAGTACCCGGAGACTCCCAAAAGAAGTGGTTGAGGGAAAAACAGCTGGTCGTCCCGCACCAGTTCCGAGGTGAGTTGTTGAGGATTGCCCATGAGATTCCACTCGCTGGACACTTGGGGATCAGCAAAACTAAGGCACGGCTGTCTCAACACTTCTATTGGCCCAAGATGGGGACAGATGTGACTAACTACTGCCGCTCCTGTATCACCTGTCAAAGAGTGGGGAAGGCGGGGCCTGCTCTTAAGGCTCCCCTGATCCCGTTGCCAGTGATAGAGGAGCCTTTCCAGAGGATCGCGGTGGACATTGTGGGCCCGCTGGCCGTCCCCAGCAGCTCTGGAAAGCAATACATCCTTACTGTGGTAGACTACGCTACTCGGTACCCGGAGGCAGTAGCTCTGTCCTCAACTAAGGCAGATAAGGTGGCGGATGCACTGGTGACCATCTTTTCACGGGTAGGATTTCCCAGGGAGATGCTTACCGATCGAGGGACCCAATTTATGTCTCGCCTAATGAAGGCTCTCTGCAGCAAAATGCAGGTGACGCGTATGGTATCGAGTGCGTATCACCCACAGACCAATGGTTTGTGTGAACGCTTTAACGGTACCCTCAAACAGATGCTCCGCATGCTGGTTGAGACCCAGGGACGCGATTGGGAGCGGTACCTCCCACACCTGATGTTTGCCTACAGAGAAGTCCCGCAGGCCTCGACGGGGTTCTCCCCCTTTGAGCTCCTGTATGACAGGCGAGTCCGGGGACCCCTCGGGTTGATAAGAGAATCCTGGGAAGATGAGCCAAACCCCACAGAAGTGTCCATCGTGGATTATGTCATGCGCTTCCGTGACAAGATGCAGACCTTGACGCAGTTGGTGCATGACAACATGACGCAGGCTCAGGCTGACCAGAAGCACTGGTACGACCAGAACGCCCGGGAGCGGACCTACCAGGTGGGTCAAAAGGTGTGGGTGCTGGTACCCGTACCAAAGGATAAGCTTCAGGCAGCCTGGGAAGGCCCGTACGTCGTGCACCAACGGCTCAACCCAGTCACCTACGTGGTCACGCTTGACCACACTCGGGGTAGGCGCAAGGCCTTTCACGTCAACATGATGAAGGCCCATCACGAACGTGAAGCCTGCGTCCTACCGGTCTGCAACCTGCCCGAGGACGGGGAGGAGGATCCCCTCCTGGACATGCTGGCCCAAGCCCAGGCCAATGGGTCCATTGAGGACATGGAGGTAAATGCCTCGCTAACCGCCTCCCAGCGGCTGCAGTTGCTGACCACTCTGGAATCCTTTCGGGCCGTGTTCACTAACCGACCCGGAAGGACCAAGTTGGCAGTCCATGAGGTGGACACCGGGGATCACGCCCCGTTACGGCGGACACCTTATCAGATCTCTGAGGAGGTGCAGCAGATTATGCGCCAGGAGATCCATGAGATGTTGCAGCTGGGGGTGATCCGGCCGTCCAAAAGCGCGTGGGCCTCACCTGTAGTTCTCGTGCCAAAAAAGGATCGGACCACCCGGTTCTGCGTGGACTACAGGGGGCTCAACGCCATCACTACCTCTGATGCGCACCCAATGCCACGCATCGAGGATCTGCTGGAGCGGTTGGCGAATGCCAAGTACATATCCATCATGGATTTAAGCCGGGGATACTGGCAGATTCCCCTGAGCCCTGAGGCGCAGGAGAAATCCGCCTTTATCACCCCTTTTGGACTGTACGAGTCCACGGTCATGCCTTTCGGCATGAAGAATGCCCCTGCCACTTTCCAGCGGATGGTCAACCACCTGCTTCAGGGACTGGAGGAGTACGCTGTGGCGTACCTGGACGACATTGCCGTCTTCAGTTCCACCTGGGAGGAACACCTTCAGCATCTCCAGGAGGTGCTCAAGCGTATTCACCAGGCAGGTCTGACCATCAAGCCGGGAAAATGCCAGATGGGCATGAGGGAGGTCCACTACCTGGGGCACCGGGTAGGCGGGGGTTCCATGAGGCCAGAGCCCGAGAAAGTGAACGCGATTGTGTCCTGGCCCACCCCCAGGACCAAAAAGCAGGTGAAGTCCTTCCTGGGCACTGCAGGGTACTATAGGCGTTTCGTGCCGAACTATAGCGCCATTGCAAAACCCTTGACGGACCTCACCAAGGGCGGTCTACCCCAAACAGTCAGCTGGACAGATGGCTGTGAGGTGGCATTCCGAGCTTTGAAAACAGCCCTGTGCAGCTCTCCAGTGTTGAAAGCCGTCGACAGCAGTCGGCCATTCCTGGTACAGACTGACGCCAGTGAATTTGGCCTCGGTGCTGTACTCAGCCAGGTTGATTCGGGGAACCAGGAGCACTCCGTGTTGTACCTGGGACGGAAACTTTTGCCAAGGGAAGTGGCATACTCCACCATCGAGAAGGAGTGCCTGGCCATGGTCTGGGCACTGCAACGTTTGCAGCCCTACCTGTACGGGCGCACCTTCAAGGTGGTCACCGACCACAACCCTCTGAGCTGGCTGCACACAGTGTCCAGAACCAATGGTAGGTTGCTACGCTGGAGCCTTGCCCTACAGCAGTATGATTTTGCCGTACAACACAAGAAAGGCAGCGATCATGGGAATGCTGATGGGTTGTCACGACGTGGCAAACCCGCTGAGGTGCGCATGTCGGATTACCGGCAGGTCATGTCTCCTTATCGCCCTCTAAGAGGGGGAGGTGTGATGGTACTGCAAGCTCCATATCCTGTGCTTCTCTAGAAGTCTCCACAGCTACTGCATTCATTAGGCTTTGCAGCCTGTGGGCTTCCCCCCCCCTTCAGCTCACTACACACTCTGTGTAATCTGATTCCAGGTGGCTAGCCCCCACAGGGAGGCCGGCTGAAAGTGGCTGACAAGCTACATGGTCTGTTCCTTTGTTGTATGGTAGTTATTCAAGATCAAAAATCTTGGCTCCTGTGTATGTTATAAGTATGAAATTTTCATATCTGCCAATTCATCGGTGAATCCAGGGATCAGTGAAGTTTCTAAGCGCTGGCACCAGCAGAACCTAAGAAACAGATTTCTGCTTAGCCGATCCACCCAGGCACTCTGCGTTTAGACTTAAATGCACGCCAACATCTTGTGGAGTACAATGGTATGCTCTGCATCGCTGTAAGAGACTCCATCTCTAAGTTATGATAGTTATTAGTTTTCTGAACTAAGAGTAACCCTTAGAGTAAGAGGAGGACCCTGGTAACTCCACCCCGTTTATGATGTCACGGCCACAGGTCTATAAGGTAGGGGCCAGGTATTCTGGGTCAGATCTGCCCTGGACACCAGACTTATAGCAGCTCTGTGATGCATTGTGATGTGTCTCCCCTCCCCCGACCGCATGGCTTGCCTACTATGATCTAAGAACTGTAAGTTGATCTTCCTTATGTTAACCCCTTTTATTTTCTGTAACCATATTGTACATAACTATATTGCCTCAGCTTGTTACATCTTTTTTATATACTATAAGCACTGCCTGTTTTTTAAGGAATAAACCTATAAAATTATTAGTTTGTTTCTCCTGCTCTATAAACGAATTTACATGTGCCTGAAGTACTACGCTACTGTTTTGGGGTTGCTACGGACCCTCTTGATAAATTGTTCCAAGTAAACCGTAGCTGGTGGCAGCTTAAAAGAAGGGGTGTAAAGTGTTGACCTATGGGGTGGCGTTGGCAGTGACGGAGCGGGTTTTATAAGTGTATTGCCCGGCTGCTGCGCCCGGAGTAATTATAATTCCCTCACTGCAGCGTGCCCAATAGCCAGCACACATCCAATTGACCCGTCTGGCGACTAATTATCCTAGGTGCAGTTCCCTGACTGACCTGAGGGTAAGGGGGGCGCCAGAGAGCTGCAAGTTCCTAAGTGGAAGTGGGATAATTATAAATCCCTGCAGTTTACTGGGTCGGACGGCAGTAGCCGTCGTGTGTGTGCGCGTTTTCGTCACATTTGCGGCACGGAGGGATCACAAGCCGTGATACCCCGGGCTACCGTGTGGCAGACCGTGTGCACGTTTCATCACAGAGGCTTTGTATTGGAGGCCATGAACTTCATGTTTCACCACTGGCCACCTCACCAGCCATTGTTCTCACACCCCTAGTGTTTTCTCACAAGGCTCTTCATTGGACCCTCTCACTGGTTAGATAGGTCTCAGTACCAGTGATGTAATCTCTCATGGATTCTCATTGGTCCTTGCCATTCTGTCATGCATATGACAGTGCGAGAATCTCTGGCTCTGAACGGAGGTAACCTTACACTTTACTGCCAGTCACAGTGCTGCAGTTCCCACAGATGATGGCGTATGAGCCTGCAGCTGTGACCGTTGGTGAAAAGGTTACCACCAGTTAGATAACGGCTGATGAGTACAACTCTTATCAGCGTATGCCTGGACTCGCTGATAGCAGTGAGAGCAGGTGTATGCTGATAAGAGTATTCGTCATCTAGTGCCTGTGCATTTAGCTAATAAATAAAATAAAAAATAGTATGGGCTCCCCTCTACATTTAATAACTAGTGATTAGTTTTATTGTCAGTTTTATCTTGGCTGGTTATCAAAAATAGAGGAGTCCCCAAGTTGTTTTTTTTTTCAAATTATTGAAATAAATAGTTTAAAAAAAAAAACCAGGGTGAGGTCCTCCACATATTTGATAACCAACCAAGCTAAAGCTGACAGCTGGAGGCTGGTATTCTCAGACTGGGAAGGGGCCATAAATATTGGCCTCTCAGCCTAAAAATAGTAGCCCACAGCCACCCCAGAAAAGGTGCTGTTGTGGAAATTTGGTTACGATAAACCTATCCTTGTGTGTGCTGCGGCTGTTCCCAATCAGATTGAGTATTTGTGCGCTCAAGAAATGAAAACTGTTCACACACTGTTAGGGTCTGCGGAACGCACAAAATATTTGATGTAGAGAGGTGCGTTCGCAGCCCGGGGTCCACCGTGCAGGCGAAGCCCGCTGCTAGTAAGATGGCGCAAGAAGCGAACTCTGTTATCCCGCAGAGTCGCCAAAATAAACGCCATAACGCGCTGTGGCAATATGTGCGAACTCTGTTATTCCACAGAGCCGCTAGAAGGAGTGCCGCAGCGCTATAGGGCGATGTGTGCAAACTCACTTAACACCACTGAGTCGCAAAGTAAACACGCTAGGGCGCTGTCTAGCATTGAAAGCGAACCCTGTTATGTCACAGAGCCGCTGAGACAAACTTCTGTGTCCTGTCAGGCACCCAGGTACATAGTTGACTGCTAAGCGAACATAGAAAGTGATCATGCGCTAATGTCCTCGCGGGAGTCACCCGCAATCTATGGCGTTTGAACGCCAGGCCCTGAATACGGCAATCAAACTCCTCACCGGTTATGCCGGTAATCTAAGGCATCTAAGACACCGACCCTGACCAGCTAGCATACCAAGCTCCTCACCAATTAGGTCGGTATTGTAATGCCGTATTCCAGCCCCCTAACCACACACACGCATGACCATACTGGCGCAAAGCATATAACGGTTGATACTAGCGCACGGCCGTGCGGTAAGGACAGCCTTTTATAGCAGCCACGAGAAAAAGACCTACCAGTAAGGACCAACGGGAAGCTGCTTCAGAACATCAACAGCCACAGGACCTTCCTGAAGGACCAATAGGAGTGGCAGCTGTATCTGAGCATGTGACCCCTGATCTCCAATGGGAGATCTTGCCCTGGGCATGCTCCGATGAAGCAACAAAGGACTTAGTCCCAAATCTGCCTGCTCCAACACTGGTTGCAGCAGCAATTCTCTGCACAGTACTGGGCCGGGCAAGACGCTGGGACCGACGTCTCTGTTGAGCAGGGACCACTGCGGCCGGAGACGGATGGGGGACCGCAGCGGGAACAGCTCGAGATTCCCCCTGTGCATGAGTGGGAACTTGAACCCTAACACACAGAGTGACAGAATAACATTCCATCAATACTGATGCTTTATTGTACATACATGGTTTTATAGTTGCATGTAGAAAGGGGTGGTTTAGTAAATTAACATACAATTGTCACAATCCACATTTGGATCTGTGGCAGATCTTTTTGCATGTTGAAACCTTTTTCCTGTCTGGCCAGCGGGGGTTAATCTCAGTCTTTGCCTCGGTGGCTGCTGGGGTAATTGCATTGCTTGACTTGTCAGGAGAAGGTGGAGTCCACTCCCACGATCCTTTAAAAGGCCACATTAGGCCTCAGCTGGTAATATTGCTTCCTTTGGAAACCAACCAAGCTGGAGCCAGGTGCTGCTGAGAGCAGTTGTACTTCAGTTGCTTCCCTCATCTGGTACGTTATTACTCTGCTGTTCGGAGCATTACAGCAGAGAAAGCTAAGTGTTTGTTTAGTTGATTTAACCCCCAGGTATCTCTTTCCTTTGGTTGTTTTGTGTTATTCACATTATTCCCTGTCTCACCTCCTTGGGAGGGGTTGGTGGGTTTAGCTCAGGGCTAACCAGGAGACAGGGACAGGTCGGTGACTTGGACCTCGCTACCTTTAAGCGTACCCCCAAGTTAAGGAAAGACAGATCCTCCCTTAGCTTTAATGGCAGTTCAGGGACCCAGGTTCCTCGTCCCCTGTATTCCTTCAACTGCCCCGTGACATTATTACCAACCAATACAGTTTATTTTTTCTCCTTTCCCTTTCTTGTGAGCCATGGCCCAAATGCAGGTCTTTGCCGAGCTGCTTCAGACCCTCATAGATGAGTTTAAGGTGCTGCGGGTGAGGTGGTGCAGCAGTTACAGCAGTTGTTGGAGTTCTGGGCCTTGGATGCAGGATCAATCAGAACCTAAGATATCTCTCCCTGACAGGTTTTCTGGAGGGAGAGATAAATTTCTGTTTTTTCAAGAGGCCTGTAAATTGTATTTCAGGCTCCACCCTCATTCATCAGTGTGGGGATTATTGTCTCCCTTCTTTGGGGTGATCCCCAATCCTGGGCCTTCTCCCTGCCGGTCAATTCACCATCTTTACAGTCGGTGGATGGGATTTTTGAGGCTCTGGCGCTAGTGTATGGAGATCCTGATGGCATCTCCCTGGCGGAATCCTGACTCCATAAAATCAAGCAGGGAAACCGGCGGTTGAGGAGTACTGCTCGGAGTTCAGGAGATGGGCCACTGACACACAGTGGAATGATCCTGCCCTTAGGAGTCATTTTGTGCAGGGTCTGTCCCCAAGGATGCAAGATACTTTGGTGCAGTACGCTGCCCCCAGGTCATTGGAGGCCGCCATGTCCCTTGCCATCCGGGTGGATAGACTCCTCAGGTAGAGGCATACACCAAAACTGCCCCCTGTTCTCCTGGTTAGGGAGGAGGACACAGTTGAGCAGTCGGACGAACCTATGCAGGTGGGAGCAGTTGGTTCGCAAACGGGGTTGCCTGCGGTTCGACGTGGTGTGGGGGCATGTTTTTTTCTGTGGGCAGACTGGTCATTTTATTGGGGTCTGCCCAGCTCGCGCCAAAACATCTGTGCCATCTAAGAAGCCGCATCCCCCTGGTCGTGTGGAGGGAGGCGACCAGGGAGTGTATATTTCCTCCATTTCTTCCCCTCAGTGTACCCTGACTGCAAGAGTGGTGATTGGCGGGGTATCTAAGGGGATACCGGTGCTTGTGGACAGTGGAGCAGGAGTCAATTTGGTGGATGCTCACTTTGTCAGGACCAATGGCCTGATGTGTAGGATGCTAGCGAAACCTCTATTTGTCCAGACCATTGACTCTGTCCCACTCAGCCAGGGGAGTGTGACCCAGGTGCATGTTATACACCTGCGTATAGGGACTCATCATGAGGAGTCCCTGTCATGCTATGTCTTGGAAGGTATGCCAATACCCATTGTTTTAGGCTTCCCTTGGCTGACTAAACACAACCCGGTCATAGATTGGCGTTCCAGGGAAGTGGTCAGCTGGGATCAGTCGTGTGAGGGCTGTTGCCCGGGGGCTACTGTCTCTGCCATCTTTCTGCAACCCTCCACTTCTTCTCCAGTGGGGGCAGCAGAGGTGCTGCCAAGGAGTTGGGGCAAGTCCCAACCTTCACCATTAGCCAACCCTGTGAGTTGGAGCCCTCTTGGGAGGAGGGGTCCGGGGAAGGTGGTGGTTTCCTCTGAGAAATGTGTGAGTGGGGTGACACAGGGGGACGCCTCTGTTGTCAGTTCCTCAAAGAGTTCACCATCTTGTGGCAAACGCGTGTGTGGCAATGAACGTTCAGGTCCGGACCTGTGTGTGAACGAGTATGTATGGGTGTCCACTAAAAACATTCGGTGGAAGTGTTCTGCTGGAATCTGGAGTTCTCGGGTGATCAAGCTGTATCGGGTGTCGGCCATTCTCGGCCCGGAGACTTACCAGCTGGAGTTACCCCCAGTTATGCCCGTATAAAACTCATTCCCCAGGTCGGCGCTCTGGAGATGTGTGGTACCTCCGGAGCATACGTTATGGCCACTTCCATCTGTCCGCGTTTGCCATAGACCTGAGAGTCCGGTGACTGCTGGGGTGAACCCTGGTGGATCGATGCGTACCTCACCGTAGGTGATATGAGGTGCGGTGTTGAGGGTCCAGAGGCCCCTCATTAAAGGGGGGGGGTACTGTCACGATCCACATTTGGATCTGTGGCAGATCTCTCTCTGCATGTTGAAACCTTTTTCCTGTCTGGCCAGCGGGGGTTAATCTCAGTCTTTGCCCCCGGTGGCCGCTGGAGTAATTGCATTGCTTGACTTGTCAGGAGAAGGTGGAGTATGCTAGCACGATCCTTTAAAAGGCCACGTTAGGCCTCAGCTGGTGTTGGTAATATTGCTTCCTTTGGAAACCAACCAAGCTGGAGCTAGTTGCTGCTGAGAGCAGTTGTACTTCAGTTGCTTCCCTCATCTGGTGCCTTATTACTCTGCTGCGCGGAGCATTACAGCAGAGAAAGCTAAGTGTTTATTGTTTAGTTGATTTAACCCCTAGGTGTCTGTCTTTCCTTTGGTTGTTTTGTGTTATTCACATTATTCCCTGTCTCACCTCCTTGGGAGGGGGTTGGTGGGTTCAGCTCAGGGCTAACCAGGAGGCAGGGACAGGTCGGTGACTTGGGCCCCGCTATCTTTAAGCATACCCCCAAGTTAAGGAAAGACAGGTGCTCCCTTAGCTTTAGGGGCAGTTCATGGGCCCAGGTTCATCGTCCCCTGTATGCCTTCAACTGCCCCTTGACAACAATCAAGCTTCTATGTTATTGGTTGTTTGAATACATGAAGGTTTCTGGCTATAACAAAAAGGCTGATTTAGCAATTTATGAGTAACTGTCGCCTTTTTCCTGCTATTCAGCAGAAATCCAGACATCAGCTTGGATCATCTCCTGTTGGTTCCTGTTTTCTGATGTCTGGAAAGTACCAAGGAGCTTTCTGGTTTGCACTGGTCTGGTTTACCTGGGTCAGAGGTCATTCTTAAGTAACTGATTATTGAATGTATTAGCTGTGAGTATATATGAGTATATAGGAGTATGCATACAAGTGAGATCTACATGAAATACATATATATTTTCATCACAGTGCTTTGCCCTGCTTTTGGCCTGCTGCCTTTCCAAGTTGGGTGATATTTTTGTGGTTGATGTCAGCTGGTGCTCACCACAACATCTGAATGTAGTTGAGTTGGGAATCGTTGTTGGACATGAGCATTATAGATTAACAATGGACAGGTGAATATAACTTTGATTTTTGATTTTTATTTATACATTAATAAAAAGGTAAAAGAGGGTTGGGGAGTTTTTATTTCAATTAAATGACTATTTTCTGTGTGTGCCTTTATTAAATTTGGTAACGGGTTTAGTAATGGGGGTGTCAGACGTCTCTCCATTACTAACCCCTGGGCTTGATGTCAGCAGGCATAAAACAGCTGACATCAACCCCAAAAATATTACCCTACTTGCCAACGCACCAAGGCAAGTGGGAATGGCCGGACAAAGCACCAGAATTGGATCATTTAATGGATGCGCCTTTTCTGGGATGGCTGCGGGCTGCCATTTTTAGGCAGAGGAGGGTCAATATCCATGGCCCCTTCACAGTCTGAGAATACCAACCCTAGCTATCTGCTTTAGCTTGGCTGGTTATAAAAAAATATGGGGGAATAATTTAAAAAAGCAACATGGGGTCCCTCTATTTTTAATAACCATCAAAGGCTAACCAGACAGCTGACGTCAGAAAGGCTATCTCAGTTCACAATGTCCGCTTCTCACAAGGGCAGCATCACTGTGAATTGAAATAACCTTACTGTAAGGTCACCTGAGTTCATAGCTGGTTCTAATGCTGTGCAGCACCAGTGTCCGACTGATGAACTGCCGCGAGTCTGGCACTCTGCTCTCCGGCACTCATCAGTCCGGCACTAGAGCTACTGCAAGAACTGGTGGCTGTGAACTCCGGTAACCATAAAAGTTTTAAGGTAAACGTTAAGGAGTTTCCAGCTGCAAGATCACCTGGAGGCAGTGTAGTAAGGTTACTTTGGGTATGTATTTTACTGTACTTGTTATTAAATAAATGACGTGGGATCCCCTTATTTTAATAATCAGAAAACCGAAAACAACACCTCACACAAGGCCTTATTGTAAGAATGACAAAATCTTTAATATGTAACACATATATAAACAATAAAAACAAGGCAGATTCCACAAATACAGGAGAAAAGGTGGGAAACCCACGGAAAACATCTCTACAAGCAGAATATACCACAAAAGATATCACAAAATTATTTGTAATAAGTGTAAAAAAAATGTATATCACCAAAGGATGGTTTCCACTGTTCTGCACATCATATCAGGCACTAAATACAGAATGTTAATATAGAGGAATCATCACATGCTGTATGCAGCCAAGGATACATAAAATAAGATAATAAATATAAATAGGTAAAGTAAGTAATATAGCTATAGAAACAATGTATCCATGATTGCAAAAAGCCAGTAAGATGGTAAAAAAAAAATACCTAGCCATAGAGCACCAATAGACAACAGGTATATAATGCTAAGTTAAAGTAAATAAGGCATAGTTACCAAGGAGGCACAGCCGGGGACCCCACCACACCTGACGAGCGTTTCGCACTGAAATGCTTCGTCCAGGGGTGGTTGGGTACTGGCCAGATAGGGTATTTATGTATACGATGACCAATTTTAAGAGGGAAAACAAATAACATCCTCCATTCACCTGTTACGGGAAATAATGATTGGACACGGGACGCTATTATAATGATGACCAAATAGAACTTTATTAGTTGCCAGGAGACGGTCAATGCTAACCCGGTGAAGTCCTTCCGGGGTAAAGCAGCTAACGCATGCGCATATGGGTAATCCAAGTGCATTAAATAACTTCCGGAAGTATTATGTATGTTGCTATAGCAGCGGCATGGTTCAGGATGTCATATCCGGTTGTCCGTCCCTGGCGTAACGTCACTTCCTACTACTGCTTAAAGGGAATCTGTCATCCTAAATTGGCGGGATATGTAAATGATGGCGGTCTGGTCCGATGGGCGGCGTTTTGGGTACTTGCCTTAACCTGTTTTTCACCGGTGTCTGCATTATTTCTGGGAATTGTAGTCGTTGCCCTCCATATAACGCGCGTGCGCATTGCAATCTTGAATTGTGTACGCGCAATATGCTTTGCCCAACGGCGGGCAAAGCCGAAAATCATTAGTGCGCATGCGCCGGTTAACTATGTCTTGGAACACAGCGAAGTACTTCCGGGACATAGTTAACTGGCGCATGCGCACTAATGATTTTCGGCTTTGCCCGCCGTTGGGCAAAGCATACTGCGCATGCACAATTCAAGATTGCAATGCGCAGGCGCGTTATATGGAGGGCAACGACTACAATTCCCAGAAATAATGGAGACAGCGGCGAAAAACAGGTTAAGGCAAGTACCCAAAACACCGCTCATCTGACCTGACTGCCATCATTTAATTATCCCGCCAATTTATGGAGACAGATTCCCTTTAATATGTTGCTATGACAGCAACAAAACCAGACCAAAAAGATGCGCAGTAATCGCAAAATAGTATAGCGGTGGACAATGCTACTTATATTTGTGCAAAGCAATAAACAACGAAAAAAAGAGGGTAAAAAAACGGAAAATCACGACCCGTTGTCACTAAATCAGTGATGATTTTCAATATTTAATAAGTAGAAGTCTCAGGTGTAAGTAAACTGTAAAAATAAAGAAAAAATTACATAAAAGGAAACCAAAAACAACCATAGGATAAATAAATATATATATATATATATATATATAAATATATATATATACGGTATATGTATATATAATGTAATACAGCACAAACAATTATTCTATAGATAGTATACTTGTGGAAATAAAGTGACTCGTGCAATATTAGTATAACTGACCATAAAGTATGAATGAACACATAAAATAGTGCAAAAACCTGTTGAATGATAAAGTGCAAAAACAGTGCAAATCCCTCAATTGATAACAAAGACCAACGTAATAAATATGATTAATAAAATTCACATATAGTGCATATGCATATATACACAAACAAAGACAGGTAATGAAAAATAAGTGCATGGTTCCAAAAAAGCAATTATAATAAAACAAAAAAATAAAAAAAAATGCATTATCCCCATTTTTTAATAATCCATATGTCCCAATAAGAGCCTCTACATGATATCAACTTCAGATGATGATACACTCAACCATGAGGTGTCCCAAAATCAGAAGAGAGCCAGAAGTGGATCTAGAACAAGCCATCAGATAAATAAAGATAATAACCCTATCAAAAAAAAAAATTAAAAAAAATAAAGAATAGAAATCATAAAAATAACCAAAATAAAAACAGGAGACAGCATAAAATCATTTGACAAAAATTACTATTTATCAAGATTACTAAACAGTACACGGGCAAGAAGGAGACAAAATATTATGATCATTAAGACCAATGTGTTATAGTGTCCAATGTGTAGATCCACTGGCCTCTTTGTGCAACAGTCTTTCCAATTGCCACCTGATCCAATAAAAACCCTATCAATCCCTTGACAACCAATCCATTTGGTTTGTATCTTAATAATCACGGACAGAAAGCAGACAGCTGAGGCAGCTTATTATTCGATGGTGCCAATACCCATAAAGTCCCAGCCCATTAATAACAGCTTGCTTATTGGTTATTAAAATGGAGAACCCACCCAAAAAAAACAACAAATGCAAACAGACTACCTGCTGGTGATATTCAAGACTGGAAGGGACCATGACATTGGACTCCCCCCAAACTAAAAACACCAGCCCTCAGCCTCCCCAGAAATGGTGCATCCATTAGATGCCCAATCGGCACTTAGCCTCCGCTCTTCCCACTTGCCCTGGTGTGTTGGTGTGGAGACACGGGGTCAGTAGGTGCTCTCGTCCGCTGGACCAGGGCTCATCCCACAACACAGGGTGAGGGTAAAACAGCGTGGTAATACTTTATTGAACCACAAAACAGACAATAACACATAGAACAGTCCCAGCAAAATACCCAAGATGGTGAAAAATTGCAGAGTCTCACTCTTCTGCTGACTCGCCAGGATAAAAGCAGCTGCAACTTCCGGACTTCCTGTAACACCCACAGTGAGGAGGTAAGGACAAGCTTCGGAAGCTGACAGTCCAATGACGTATGTGACCAAGTCCCCGGAGGGTGGAGGTTCACAACCTGGATTATTCAAGACATTTGTGAGGGCTCAGTGATGGCCAATAGAGTGGATCTTTGTTCTTCCAGGTGGGCTGTGGTCCCCTAAGGGATAGGGTTAGAATTTTCCCGGCTGTGGTTTTGTAAAATCTTTCTGGTTCCTCCTTACAGAACAATAGAAATCCTTTTTTCATACCCACATCTGTGATTTAGGATATCATTGAGTATTTAATCAATGTGCATAGTTTTTCCTCCTCTGTTTTGCAGGTCAACAAATCACAGGACCCACACAATGGTCAATCAACATATTAAGCAAATCCATTGTTCAGTTCGCATATTTAAGAAGAAATGCTGTGACGTCACAGTTGGTAAGTGTGGTAATAGCTGTGGGGTTGATGTCAGCTGTTTTATGGCCGCTGACATCAAGCCAGGGGCTAGTAATGGAGACGCATCTATGAGTTGTGGCACCCCAGATGTCCGGTTGCCACAATGGCATTGCCTCCCTCACAGGGGGTCATGTCATGCCTGGAAGCAAGGAGGGGTCCCCTTACCAGGTAACACCAGCATCCAGCACTCTTCCTGACTCCAGACCAGAAGGGGGAGCTCTAACACCCAGTTTCAGGGTAGCTTCCTAATAAGTTCTGGCCTGGATGAGTGGTTAGAGTTAGTCTGAGAGAGTGAGAGAAGAGGAGAGAAGTGTGGAAGAACCTGGGGAGTGGAGCTGTAACCAATCTCACCCCAGAGTTGAGCGCTAGAGACCAGACACTGGAGTCCGCGGTTGCGTGGGTACTGAATTCTCGGCAGCTAAATCCAGAGGGCAGGGGACTGCAGTTCTCCTGGCCTCATCTAATGCCCGGCGGCACAGGAGCATATGAGAGCCCGGAGCTGGCACGAGGAGCGATGCCGTTGATAGGCTCAAGCTTCCTGCCATACGGGCTAGAACTTAAGAATGAGAAAGGAAAGAGGCCCGAGCATAGCTTAAGGCAGCAAGGACCTAAGAGGACAGCGTAATAGGTCGCCAAACCCACCTGGCTGAGTGGATCCTAAATTGCTTCCAGGCTGCCTGGATCTCCATTACCATTTGTTATCAGTGCCCCGGTCTGCACCATGAACCATCAAGTAAAGGAAACTACAGCCCTTGTGTCTTCCAGTCATTCCTCGCACCCTCAGTCCTGCACCCCAACATCCACTGTCCTTTATAAAAACTGTACCAGAAGCCCTGGGGCCCCCCTCCACCTGTGGGGAGCAGAATCATCCCAGCTGCATCACCATCGGCCCCAGCGGTCTCCTCTAGCAGCATCGGCCATCCGTTGCAGAACACCACAGGTGGCGTCACGACTTAATCCTTTATAAACATTTCCCCCTCATTTTATTGCACGCCCAGAGCAAAGGGCAGGGTCATTGATGCCGTGACCTTCCCCCAAAGAACTGTCCAACCCGGACCGAGAACCCCACGGCCCTAGCGGGCGTCGCAGTTTGGTGTCACGAACAGGATTCCGTAGCCATGTATTACCGGGTACTGTGTGCCATAGACTTTATTGAACTATAAAATCGCCACCATTACTGCATCACACGATGCGCGTGAAACAAAGGGGTGTGCCGTCGTGGGCGGAACCTAAAAGAGAGCGAAGTGAAGCTCTGGCCGCGCTCTGTGGTCAGCGGGCAGAAAACAGGATGCCTCGACTTGGAAACCTTAAGGAGCTCAATCCATCCCACTTGCAGAGCAGCCACTTAATATGGTAATGATACCCAGAGCCTGACTGAGGTTAACTAGAGGGGAAGAAAATGTCCAACCCGGGTGGAGATCCAGCGGTGGCCGCAGACACCATAATGCCGCTATCAATGCCGTACATACCGGGAGCGGCCTGGTTACCGCAATACTCTGGGGAGTCGCACACCTTGAGTGATTTCAAGGAGAGACTATGTAGTTTGTTTGAAGTGTACCCTCGTCTGAGAGTCAAAAAGTCAGCATCCTCACTGGCCAGTTAACTGGTGTGGCCCAGAGGGAAGTAAAGTCCTGGCCGGACACTGATAAAAGAACTGTCAAGCAAATCTTGGCCAGGCTGAAGGACACTTTTGACACCCTCACTGCAGCAGAAATAAAAATGAGATTCTTTAGGTGCAAACAACGGGTGCAGGACAGTATATGGGATTATGCCCTTAACCTTCAGGAGGCGCTAAGGGCCATAAATCAGGTTGACCCCGACAGCATGCAAGACAAGGATAGTTTGCTAACGGAGCAGTTTATTGAGGGACTCCTGTCCTACACCCAAAGGACACAGCGGCGCATCATGGCCCTACAAAACCCTGACCTGGACTTCGCACACTTTAAAGATAGGGCCATCCGGGTACTGCGTGAACCAAATTCTAGCGGCACAGCGCCCCCTAGGCGCCCAGCAATTACATACCAACAGGAGGCAACATCCTCTCCACAGATCGCAGCAGCCACACAACGTTATCAAGAAGTAAACACAGCCATTCAGAGTCCCTTAGGAACAGAAGGACAGTGTGCAGCAGCGGAGTTGCAACAGCTTAAAAGTGGAAGTAAGGAAGCGGTCAGGAGAGTACAGGGCGCAGATTGTACAAGATGTGGCAGGTCATTCCATGGGCAGATACAATCAGAACCAGGGCGAAATGGACGAGGGAATCCCCAAAAGTAGTGAGTCTGGACAAGGAGAACACTGCGGTACCACCCAAGGCGCTATTACCCCGTAATGTACAGGAGGATGTGGAAGGAAATGCAGGGAAAGTGCCGGATGTGAACTGTATGGAACCTGATGCTATTGCTCTATCTGACAAGAATGTGCTGCAAGGTGTGACTACAGTAGTAAAGTTCTTCGTTTTGCATTGGAACCAGACTGTGTTTGTTATTGCAGAACTGACTACAGAAGGTCCCCAGCACCGCAGAGTAATCCCTGATGGTGCAGCAAGAGAAGACACAGGTATGCTGGTGAGAGAATGCTGTTTTCATGTAAGAGGAGGCCAGGGCTCAGATGCACCTAAGTACTCGGCCATAACTACACCCCTGGCCGACCCTTACATAAAGACAAATTCTGTTACTGAACGGGCTACTCCACTACCTATCTTTGGCAGACGCACAGCGGTAAGCCTTGTCGATGATGCTCTGAAAGAGCATGTGCTCGAGTGGATGGCAAGCGCAGCTTCAAGTGGCCTCTGCTCCTCTTCCTCCACCTCAGCATCACACCCAGTACAGTCCACAGAGGTGGCTCCCAAATTCCCCTTGCTTCCCCTATCGTCCCAACTCTCCAACCATATAATTGACTGGAACTACAGATGGGGGAGTTTGAAGAGCTGTTCACACATTCTATGCCATGGTCATCAGAAGTGTACTCAAAAGCTTCTCAGAGTCAAGAGGAGGAAATCTGCACCGATGCCCAAAATTTTTTCTAGCTTGGATCCAGGGTCGGATGAAGTATGGTCCAAACAGCATCCTGACCTTCGTTATCAGACGTTAACCCCTTGGGGGAGGTGATCCTGATGAGATTCAGATATCTGAGGCGCACGTGGAATGTACTGTACTGTCAGAGTAGGAAGAGGAGGAGTGTGACTCCAAGGGCGAGGAGTGTAATAATACAGAGGATGATGAAGTGATAGATCCCAGTTGGCATGAATATAGAGGTACACAACGTAGCAGACATGTAGTGATGCAGCCACGATACGCAATGCATCCTGTTGTGAATGGGTTTGAGATGAGTTCTGAGCAGAGACTCCCTCTGGTGGTTACAAGCGGTGCTGGTCTGTTCAGTGAAGATTGTGAGGACTGGGAATCAGGTGTTACTGACTGGTCTTATATAAGGGAGTCACTTTCCCATCAGGGTTGCCGGTGATCAATTGTTCTGGTCTGAATCCTTTATTCCAGTTTCCCTTGTAGCCTGCTGTGTCGTGTCTGCATCTCCTGCTAACAGATAAGACATTTTCTTCTTTTGTGTTTGTGCTATATTTTTGCATTTTGTCCTGCACTTCTGTGGGGGCCTTCAGGGTCCCCTCCGGGGGCTTCTGCCCTCTCAGTTTTGTTCAGCCACTGATGTTTGTACTTTTGCTTTTTCCAGTTTTTTCAGTGGCTGCTGTTTTGATTTTGTTACACCAGAGAACTAATTTAGGTGGTAGAGGTCGTGTGATCTCAGGTATTTTTGAAATTGGTAGAGTTGGCGCTTTTCAGGGTTTTCTGGGATTGCAGTAAGTGCCCTTCCTATCCTTTTCTATTTAGTTAGTTTGGGCCCCAACGTTTGCTCATACTATTTTCTTTCTGTGTCAGTATTTCATCCTGTCTAACCGCCATTACATGTTTGGGGGCTTTCTAATATCTTTGGGGGTTCTGCTCCGGGGCAGATAGCTTTCCTATATCTATCTTTAGGTGTAGTTAGTTTCTCAGGCTGTGACGAGGCGTCTAGGACCAACGTAGGAACGCTCCACGGCTGCCTCTAGTTGTGGTGGTTAGTCAGGGTACTGCAATCTCATAGATTCCAACTGCTCTGGTGTATTTCCTTTTTTGCCTGCACTCCTCAGCTACCGAAACATAACAGTATCACCGGCCCAAAAAATTGAAATTTGTATGGTACTCACAGAAGGGAAAAAATATTGTGAAAGAAAAAAGGTTGTCAGAGATATTTTTCTATTTGTTGCATTTTTTTTTTTCCCTCTGTATCTCTGGGTGCTGGGGAGGATTTTTTCTCTCAATGGAGTTTGCACAGTTGTCTGGCCGTGTGGATCAGCTTGCCACTGAGGTTCAGAGTATTGCTGCATATCTTGCTAGGTTGCCTGTTCTGGAACCTAGGATTCCCATGCCAGATTTGTTTTTGGGGGATCGAGCTAAGTTTCAGAATTTCAAAAATAATTGTAAATTGTTTTTTGCCTTAAAATCTAAGTCCTCAGGGAACGCAGCGCAGCAGGTTCAAATTATCATCTCTCTCCTGCGCGGCGATCCTCAGGATTGGGCTTTTTCCCTGACACCTGGGGATCCTGTTTTGAGTGATGTTGATGCATTTTTTCAGGCTTTGGGGTTATTGTACGATGAGCCTAATGTCACTGATCAAGCTGAAAAAGCCTTGTTAGCATTAAATCAGGGGCCTTATGACGCTGAGTTATACTGTCAGAGATTCCGTAGGTGGGCAGTCCTGACCAAATGGAATGACGACGCTTTGGCAGCCCTTTTCCGGAAGGGTGTGTCAGATAATGTAAAGGATGTTATGGTGGGATTCCCTGTCCCCTCTGGTCTCAATGATTCTATGTCATTAGCGATTCAAATTGACAGACGTTTGCGTGAGCGGAGAAGTATGCGTGGAATGGTGTTGCCTTGTGAACCAGCTTCTGAACCCATGCAGTGTGATAGAGTGGTGTCTGGGGCACAGCGTCATGAGTTTCGAAAGCGCAATGGTTTATGTTTCTACTGTGGTGATGCCTCTCATGCTATTTCAGTCTGCCCTAAGCGGGGAAGACGTTTTGCACGCTCAGTTGTCTTGGGTGGTGTTCAGACTAAGTTTTTATTAACTGTCACTCTGATATGCTCTCTGTCCTCATTTTCTGCTCAGGCTTTCGTTGATTCTGGAGCAGCTATTAACCTGATGGATTATGATTTTGCTAAACGTTGTGGGTTTCCCTTGATACCCCTACAGAAGTCTATTCCCCTACTGGGGATCGATTCTACCCCTTTGGCTGAGAATAAACCTCAGTTCTCTACTCAGGTGATAATGAGGGTTGAACCTGATCACCAGGAGTGCTGCAAATTTTTGGTTCTGTATAATCTGCATGACATTATCGTGCTGGGTTTCCCTTGGTTACAGTCTCATAATCCTGTTTTGGATTGGAAATCTGTGTATGTAACCAGTTGGGGCTGCCAATGTGTTAATACCAACACTCCTGTTTTTTCTGCCTCCCCCAGGTTCAGGATGTTCCTGACTTTTTGATTGATTTTTCTGATGTGTTTAGCGAAAGTAAATCTGCATCCTTGCCTCCCCATAGGAGCTATGACTGCGCTATTGAATTAGTGCCGGGTAGTAAATTCCCTAAAGGTCGCCTTTTTAACTTGTCTGTATCTGAACATGACGCTATGCGGTCTTATATCAAGGAATCATTGGAGAAGGGTCATATCAGACCATCCTCTTCACCCTTAGGTGTCGGTTTTTTCTTTGTGGCCAAAAAAGATGGTTCATTAAGGCCGTGTATTGATTATCGTCTCTTGAACAATATTACTGTGAAATATCAATACCCGTTACCCTTGATTTCTGACCTGTTTTCCAGGGTGAAAAACGCTACTTGGTTTACCAAGCTTGACCTCAGGGGGGCGTATAACCTTATTCGCATTAAGCACGGGGATGAATAGAAGACGGCATTCAATACCCCTGAAGGGCATTTTGAGTACCTAGTGATGCCCTTTGGGCTCACTAATGCTCCTTCCGTCTTCCAGTCCTTCATGAATGACATTTTCAGGGATTTTGTGGACAAATTTCTGATTGTTTATTTGGATGATATCTTGATTTTTTCTAATGACTGGGACTCTCATGTGAAACATGTTCGAACTGTATTCCAGATTTTGAGAGAGAATGCTCTGTATGTGAAGGGATCAAAGTGTCTTTTTGGCGTACAGAGGATCTCATTTCTGGGATTCATTTTGTCCCCATCTGTTATTGAAATGGACCCGGTCAAGGTTCAGGCCATCTGTGATTGGGTCCAACCTACTTCATTAAAGACTCTTCAGAGATTTTTGGGTTTTGCCAATTTTTATCGTAAATTTATTGGTAATTTCTCGGTTATTGTTAAACCATTAACTGATTTGACCAGAAAGGGTTCTGATGTGGTGAATTGGCCTCCTGAGGCAGTCTCTGCGTTTCAGGAACTTAAGCAGAGATTCACTTCTGCTCCTGTTCTACGGCAGCCTGATATTTCTCTGCCATTTCAGGTGGAGGTTGATGCCTCTGAAATTGGGGCAGGTGCCGTTTTGTCCCAAAAAGATCCAGAGACCTCTAAAAGTAACCCTTGTGCCTTTTTCTCTCGAAAATTTTCTCCTACTGAACGTAATTATGACGTGGGTAATCGGGAGTTATTGGCCATGAAGTGGGCTTTTGAAGAGTGGAGACATTGGCTGGAGGGAGCCAAACATCAGGTGGTGGTCCTTACGGACCATAAGAATCTGGTCTATCTGGAATCTGCCAAGCGACTCAATCCTAGACAGGCCAGGTGGGCCTTGTTTTTCACACGTTTTAATTGTGTGGTTTCCTTTCTTCCTGGCACTAAGAATGTTAAGGCGGATGCCCTCTCGAGGAGCTTCCTTGCGGACTCTCCTGAGTTATCTGATCCTTCTGTTATTTTGAAAGAGGGTGTAGTTCTTTCCGCCATCTCGCCCAATTTGAGACTTGCTCTGGAGGGTGTCAGGAGGATAGGCCCGAGTGCTGCCCTGTTGGAAAATTGTTTGTCCCGGACCAGTGGAAAAAGAGTGTGATGTCTGAGATTCATTGTTCCGCATTGGCTGGGCATCCCGGAATTTTTGGTACCAGAGACTTGGTTAGTCGGTCCTTTTAGTGGCCTACCTTGTCTCGTGATGTCAGGGAATTTGTGCAGTCCTGCGGGACTTGCTCTCGCTCCAAGCCTTGCTCTCGCTCTAGTGGTTTGTTGATGCCATTGCCTGTGCCCAAGAGACCATGGACCCATATCTCTATGGATTTCATTTCCGACCTTCCTGTTTCTCAGAGAATGACCACCATCTGGGTAATTTGTGATAGGTTTTCCAAAATGATACATCTTGTGCCATTACCTAAGTTGCCTTCCTCCTCTGAATTGGTGCCGTTGTTCCTTCAGCACGTGGTTCGTTTACACGGCATTCCTGAGAACATTGTGTCTGACAGAGGAGTCCAGTTTGTTTCCAGATTTTGGAGGACTTTTTGTTCTAAACTGGGTGTTCAATTGTCTTTCTCCTCGGCATTTCATCCTCAGACCAATGGTCAAACTGAGAGAACAAACCAGACATTGGAGACTTATCTTAGATGCTTTGTGTCTGCTGATCAGGATGACTGGGTCTCTTTTTTACCTTTGGCTGAGTTTGCTCTTAATAATAGGGCTAGCTCTGCCACTTTGATGTCTCCGTTTTTCTGTAATTCTGGGTTTCACCCTCGATTTTCTTCAGGACAGACGGAGGCTTCTGTCTGTCCAGGTGTTGACTCTGTTGTGGAGCGTATGCAACAGATTTGGGACCAGGTAGTGGAGAGGTTGTCCCTCTCTCAGGAGAAGGCCCAGCGGTTTGCTAACCGGCATAGGACTGATGGTCCTCGGTTTAAAGTGGGGGACTTGGTCTGGTTGTCCTCAAAGAATATTCCTATGAGAGTAGCATCTCCTAAATTTAAGCCTAGGTTCATTGGACCTTATAAGATCATTGAGATTCTTAATCCTGTTTCTTTTCGTTTGCTTCTTCCAGGGACATTTAAGATCCATAACGTGTTCCACAAGTCCTTGTTGAAGAGGTTTGTTGAGCCAGTGGTTCCTGCTGCTGTGCCTCCTGACCCTGTTTTGGTTGAGGGCAATCTGGAGTATGTGGTTGAGAAAATATTAGATTCTCGTTTTTCTAGACGGAAACTCCAGTATTTGGTTAAGTGGAGAGGTTATGGTCAGGAAGACAATTCTTGGGTGTTTGCTTCGGACATCCATGCTAGGAGACTCATCCGTGCGTATCATAGAACTCATCCTGACCGACCTGGTTGCTCAAATGAGGGTTCGGTGACCCCTCCTCAAGGGGAGGGTACTGTTGTGAATGGGTTTGAGATGAGTTCTGAGCAGAGACTCCATCTGGTGGTTACAAGCTGTGCTGGTCTGTTCAGTGAAGATTGTGAGGACTGGGAATCAGGTGTTACTGACTGGTCTTATATAAGGGAGTCACTTTCCCATCAGGGTTGCCGGTGATCAATTGTTCTGGTCTGAATCCTTTATTCCAGTTTCCCTTGTAGCCTGCTGTGTCGTGTCTGCATCTCCTGCTAACAGATAAGACATTTTCTTCTTTTGTGTTTGTGCTATATTTTTGCATTTTGTCCTGCACTTCTGTGGGGGCCTTCAGGGTCCCCTCCGGGGGCTTCTGCCCTCTCAGTTTTGTTCAGCCACTGATGTTTGTACTTTTGCTTTTTCCAGTTTTTTCAGTGGCTGCTGTTTTGATTTTGTTACACCAGAGAACTAATTTAGGTGGTAGAGGTCGTGTGATCTCAGGTATTTTTGAAATTAGTAGAGTTGGCGCTTTTCAGGGTTTTCTGGGATTGCAGTAAGTGCCCTTCCTATCCTTTTCTATTTAGTTAGTTTGGGCCCCAGCGTTTGCTCATACTATTTTCTTTCTGTGTCAGTATTTCATCTTGTCTAACCGCCATTACATGTTTGGGGGCTTTCTAATATCTTTGGGGTTCTGCTCCGGGGCAGATAGCTTTCCTATTTCTATCTTTAGGTGTAGTTAGTTTCTCAGGCTGTGACGAGGCGTCTAGGACCAACGTAGGAACGCTCCACGGCTGCCTCTAGTTGTGGTGGTTAGTCAGGGTACTGCAATCTCATAGATTCCAACTGCTCTGGTGTATTTCCTTTTTGCCTGCACTCCTCAGCTACCGAAACATAACAGCATCCTCAGCCACAATTGTGCCTGTGACCAGCAGCATCCGCGGGTCTGCAGCTCGCAGGGGTGGCAAGGGTTGCCTAACCTGGGCCTTTTTTGACACTGCAAAAGGATGAGCCAACTCATGTAATCTGCCAACTTTGCAAAAAAAACTGAGTCGAGGTAAAAAGTTCAATAATTTGACTGCTACATGTATGAACCTTCACATGCACAATCAACATGCTTTGCTGTTTTTGACTGATCTCAGAGAACGATCACACCACAAGT
Source organism: Oophaga sylvatica (assembly GCA_033576555.1). NCBI lineage: Eukaryota > Metazoa > Chordata > Amphibia > Anura > Dendrobatidae > Oophaga > Oophaga sylvatica. The sequence goes on from JARQOD010002948.1 coordinate 43,124, forward strand.
TTCTTAATCCACCGTAACATCTCTGCCTGCACCTCTCACGGTCCAGCAGTTTGTCCGGTTCGCCCTCTCTCAGCACTGCAGCCAGCCCACGGTTCCACAGTTGTGGTCACGTGAAAGATTGTTTCCTCCTACGCTCCCCAATTGCTGACTGTGCAGACTAGGTGATATTGCATTTTTTTAGTGTTGCATTAATGTCACATAACTACACCCTGTGATATCTTTATTGTGGCTTCTATGCCTGCTGTGTCTGCTACTGCTGCTGATGTTGACACAAATTTGTGGAGATGTGAACAGTCATGGTTGGTGTACATCTGCTGGGTTAGCCGTAGTGTTGGTCCCAATTATACTATTTCTATTCTTGTGACAGTTATTCCACTTCTGTGGTGTCAGCCCCTCATTTTTTAAAATGTGAAAACTCCAGGTTGGGTGTCCATCTGCTGGACTGGTTGTAGCGAAAGACCTGTCAGTCCATATTATAGTATTTCTACTGTGGTGAAATTAATACCACTTTTGTATTGTCTGCCAATAATTTTTGGAAATGTGAACACTCCTGGTTGGGTCTCCATCCGTTAGATTGGGTGTAGTGGAAGATGTGTCAGTCCTTATTATACTATTTCTACTCTTGTGAAATTGATGCCACTTCTGTGGTGTAAGGCCCTCATTTGTTTAAATGTGAACACTCCTGGTTGGGCATCCATCTGTTGGATAGGGTGTAGTGGAAGACCTATCGGTCCCTATTATACTATCTACTAGCTATGAACCCGTTCTATGCCCGGGTGGCAAGCATTTTTATAGGTATATGGTCTCCCAACCTGGTATGTGCTGCCCCCTCCTATCCTGGTATGCATGGCACCCCTCATCCCTATCCTGCTATGCATGGTACCCCTCATCCCTATCCTGGTATGTATGGTCCCCTCACCCCCACCCAAATCTGGTATGCATGGCACCCTATTCCTCATCCTGGTATTCATGGTCCCCTCATCCCCCAATCCATGTATGCATTGTACCCCCTCATCTCTATCCTGGTATGCATGGTACCTGCTCATCCATATCCTGGTATTCATGGTTCCCTCACCCCCCAATCCTGGTATGCATGGTCCCCTCATCCCCCAATCCCGGTATGCATGGTCCCCTCACCCCCAATCCTGGTATGCATGGTACCCTCCTGCCCAATCCTGGAATGCATAGTCCCCTCACCCCCCAATTCTGGTATGAATGGTCCCCTCACCCCCCAATCCTGGTATGCATGGTACCCCTCTATCCTGGTATGCATGGCCCCCTCACCCCCAAATCCTGGTATGCATGGTCCTCTCACCCCCATCCTGGTATGCATGGTCTCATCGCTCCCTTCCTGATATGCATGGTCCCCATACCCCCCATTCTGATATGCATGGTTCTCTCACCCCTCTATCTTGGAATGCATGGTCCCCTCACCCCCCCAATCCTGGTATGCATGGTCCCATCACCCCCCAATGCTGGTATGCATGGTCCCCCCTCATCCATATCATAGGATGTATGGTATCCCCTCACCCCCAATCCTGGTATGCATGGTCCCCTCATCCCCAATCCTGGTATACAAGGCACCCCTTACCTCCCAATTCTGGTATGCATGGTCGCCTCACCCCCAATCCTGGTATGCATGGTACCCCTCACCCTCCTATCCTGGTATGCATGTTACCCACATCCCCAATTCCTGGTATGCATGGTACCCTCACCCCCCAATACTGGTATGCATGGTCTCCTCACCCCCAATCCTGATATGCATGGTCCCCTCATCCCCAATACTGATATGCATAGTCCCCTCTCCCCCCTATCCTGGTATGCTTGGTTCTCTCACCCCCCAATCTTGGAATGCATGGTCCCCTCACCTCCTCAATCCTGGTATGCATGGTCACCTCACCCCCCGATCCTGGCATGCATGGTCCCATCACCCCCCAATTCTCGTATGCATTGTCCCCTCATCACTATCGTAGGATGTATGGTACCCCCTCACCCCCTAATCCTTGTATGCATGGCACCCCTTACCTCCCAATTCTGGTATGCATGGTCCCCTCATCCCCTATCCTGGTATGCATGGTACTCCTCATCCCCCAATCCTGGTATGCATGGTCCCCTCAACCCCCCAATCCTGGTATGCATGGTTCCCTCACCCCCAATCCTGGTATGCATGGTCCCCTCACCCCCCAATCCTGGTATGCATGGTCCCCTCACCCCCAATCCTGGTATGCATGGTCCCCTCACCACCCAATCCTGGTATGCATGGTCCCCTCACCCCCCAATCCTGGAATGCATGGTCCCCTCAGCCCCCCCAATCCTGGAATTCATGGTCACCTCACCCCCAATCCTGGTATGCATGGTCCCCTCACCACCCAATCCTGGTATGCATGGTCCCCCCTCATCCCTATCGTAGGATGTATGGTACCCTCTCAGCCCCCAATCCTGATATACATGGTCCCCTCACCCTCCAATCTTGATGTGCATGGTCCCCTAAACCCCCAATCCTGATATGCATGGTCACCTCACCCCCAAGGGACAGAGATCTATCATTCTATAGGAAATAACCTAGAGGACCGAGGCCCCTGTTGGAAGAAAACAGATGTGCTCCATTGACCATCGCTGTACCATGGATACATTTGGAGAAAGCCAGGATTGGGACTCGCCAATTTCCTGGTTCTATGGAGATGTTCGAAGGAGACAAGTTGTGACCCTCCGGTCAACTGGCCTTGTACCTTTGTGGACTGTCATCTTCCTAAGCTTGTCGTTACCTCCTCTCTGTGTGTGTGCCATAGGGGGGTAGTCAACCCTGGAAGACGAAGCCAGCTTGTGACCCTCTGGTCAGCTGGTCTTGTACCTGAATGGACTGTCATCTTCCTAAGCTTGTCGTTACCCCCTCTCTGTGTGTGTGCCACAGGTGGGATAGTTGACCCTGGGAGCTCTGACCTAACAGCTGCCATTATCCCGGCGAGCCAGCGGAAAGGTGAGACTCTGTAATGTGCACCA